>JAJOOE010025792.1:0-19125 GCA_036250405.1 Solanum raphanifolium | reverse complement strand
CTAGTATATATATATATATATATATATATATATATATATATATATATATATATATATAAAGAATAAAAATTATGTAATTACATACTTTTCGTTAATAAAAATCATATTAAAATTGTATATATTAGTTCAATCGAGATATATTTTATTCTACCATTAATAATGTAGAACAAAGGCATTTTTTGGAAAGGTAAAGGTTGTAGACATGATATTTAGATCAAATTAATAAGAGAATGAAAATAATCGATGAACTCAAAAAAACAACGAGAAATGGCGCTAAAGATCCTTTTTTTGAGCTTGGTGCATTCCCTTACCTGAACGTATACACATGAGACCCACTGAACGTACTCTTGATGGAAACTTAAGCTAATTGGAAATTAATAAATGAACTTTGCTTGCAAATAAGTTGCTAACATTCTCTTTTTATTTAATCGATAGTCAAATTAAAGACAATATTTAATAGTTTTTTTATTTCAAATATGCTTGCGCTTTACTCTTGTCATGTTGCCAAAACATAACTATTACCTTTAATACTGAATGCGTGTTGTGCAAGTTTGACCGGAAAACTGTTTGAATATTATACTTAAATATAGAAGATAGAGTTGAAATATGAATAATTTTTTTGATCAAACTCACCATGCCACTTGCTATAAATAGCAAAATATCAGCGGTAAGACTTTTGTAAGAAATGAGTGAAGAAGCAACATCCCTGATGGATCTTCCATCTCCAATCTTGTTACAAATTCTCTCTACATTACCTCCTACCACACTCTTATACGTCAAAACCCTCTCCAAATCTTTTCTAAATCTAACCTTAGATTCCGAATTTACAAAACTGTCACGTTCAGCATCTCCAGCTAGCATCATCATCCACCAATTCCACTCTAATAGGACCAACACCTTAACGTTTTTGAAATTCGTAGTCGATAACAACTTTGATCATGATCCAATTGTTGACCTTGATCTGCAACTTTACTTTCCTGTTGATCCAGTTTTCCTAGTTGGATCGGTTCATGGTTTCGTTTCTTTTAATTACTTTTTCGGTGATGTTGATAGTATTTACATCCTCAATCCAACAACAAGAGAATATATCATCCTTCCTGAGCCACAACGGGTAAGAAAATGGCCTAATTTAGTTACTTATGGCTTTGGTTTCGATCCTGTTAGGTTCGAGTACAAAGTGGTTAGAATTTATCAAGAGGAAATTCGCGATACTAATGATTTTCGTTATTACAAGTCTGAAGCTCAAGTTTACATAATTGGGAAAGGGTATTGGAGAAGTTGTGCAGGGCATGTCATGTTCTGTTTTGGATGCAGGGCATATGGGGTGAATCTATATCTAAAACTTCATTGGTTGGTTTCTGATGCCAATGGAAATGAGTTAATATGTTCGTTTAATTTGGAGGATGAGTTGTTTGAATCATTCCCAACTGCTCCAGGGTACAGTAAGGAAAATTGTCCAAATTTACGAAGTTTGGGAGTGTTTGGACGTTGTTTATGTGTGTGTGATAATAATGCAGATACTCATTTTGAGGTATGGGTGATGAAAGAATACGGAGTTACTGATTCATGGGTTAAACAGATTGTCATAAACATAGCTCCTGAATACAACGATTGGTTGTCCTATGAAATGATTAATCTGTTGAAAGTTTTGGAGGATGGACAAGTGTTGTTCTTGTGGCGTGACGATTTCTTGTTCTTGCACTATCCTGTGAAGAAAACTTTGAAAATGCTTGATGTCTGTGAAGGGAACTTGTTGGCATGTGGGCATGTTTCAAGCTCCTTATCTCTCAAGAATTTTGAAGCAGAGGTTGTGAATGTCTTTTAGATTATTGTCAAAAAGGTGTGTATTGTACTTCTATAGTATATTGTTACCATTCTGTTTTATATATTTACTCATGTCAACTGCAATTCTTTGCTTTGGATTAACAGTAATTTGGTTATGCCAAAAGCTATAACTGATAGCAAAGTCGCAAATTTATTTCTTAACCAGGCCCACCAAGCAAGCGTCATGTTAGATTATGACTCTGACTCAGGCCACCCCGACCCCTCGTGGGCCTTGATATAGGCAGGATATTGGAATTACCCTACATAAAGTGAATTTCACTAAATTAGGACAAGAAAAACCAAGTATTCCCAACTATTCTAACCAAGTTATTAGCATTGGTCCTTAGGGACAATAAGCCTGCAAGACCAAGTCATGTTGGCAAGCAAAGCTGATAACTCAAATTCTAGACTTTTGACCATTGATCTTGAAAGCGAAAGGTTGAAAATTCAATTCAATAAATATGGCATACGTAATGTTGAATATTCTTCCAAAGTGTTGAACAATTCAGCTAGCTAACTTGTTAAAAACATTTTGGACACAACATTTCTGGTACATGTTTCATTATCCAAAGAGTTGTAAGAAATGAGTAGTGATGAAGCAACATCACTGATGGATCTTCCATCACCAATCTTGTTTGAAATTCTCTCTAGATTACCTCCCACCACACTCTTATACTTCAAAAGCGTCTCCAAATCTTTTCTAAACCTAACCTTAGATTCCGAATTTTTAAAACTATCACGTTCAACATCTCCAGCCAGCATCATCATCAACCAATTCAGCTCTGATGAAACTTCTAGTACCGACACCTTAAAGTTGTTGAAATTCGAAGATTAGGATACTCATTCATATTGTCATGATCCAAAACTTGACCTTGATCTACAACATTACTTTCCTATTGATCCATTTTGGATGGTTGGATCGGTTCATGGTTTCGTTTGTTTTAATTACTTCCCTGATTATGTTGAAACTATTTACATCCTCAACCCAAGAACCAGGGAGTATATCATCCTTCCAGAGGCTGGAGGGATAAGAGAGTGGCCCAATGATGTCATGTATAGCTTTGGTTTCGATCCTGTTAGGTTCGAGTACAAAGTGGTTAGAATTTACCAAGAAGAAATTTATGATGATAATACTAGTTATTACAAGTCTAAATGTCAAGTTTACACAATTGGCAAAGGGTATTGGAGAAATGCAGGACATGTTATGTTTTCTTTCATGCCATATGGGGTGAACCTCTACGCGAAGATTCATTGGTTGGTTTATGATGCTAAAGGAAATGAGTCAATATGTTCGTTTGATTTGGAGAATGAGTTGTTTGAATCATTCCCCACGGCTCCAGGGCGCAATAAGAAAAGGTATTGGTATTCGCGAAGTTTGGGAGTCTTTGGACGTTGTCTATGTGTGTGTGACAATTATGTAGATACTCATTTTGAGGTATGGGTGATGAAAGAATACGGAATTACAAGCTCATGGGTTAAAGAGATTGTCATAAACATTTCTCCTGAATGCAACGATTGGTTGGGCAATGAAATGATTTATATGTTGAAAGTTTTGGATGATGGAGAGGTGTTGTTCTTGTGGCGTGATGACTTCTTGTTCTTGCACCATCCTGTGAAGAAAACTTTGAAAAAGCTTGATGTCTGTGCAGGGAATATCTTAGCATCTAGCCATGTATCAAGCTCCTTTTCTCTCAAGAATTTTGAAGGAGAGGTTGTGAATGTCTTTTAGATTGTCAAAATGCATGTATTGTGCTAGAGTATACTGTTTTGTTATTTCTTCATTTTGGTGACTGAGTGCCTGCTTTGGATTAAACACTCTGTATTCTAATTACTTACATGAAATAAAAAAGGTATAATACACAAACGTGTAATTTAACTTGGCTTTATCTGGAATTTGTGCTCTTTAACTTTGGGTGTACACAAGTATTATCTGGAATTTGTGTTCTTTAACTTTGGGTGTACACAAGTAGGCACTTAAACTTGCATAGAGTTGAAAAAATAGACACACACATCCTACATGACAATTCGTCTCCTACACGTTATCCTACGTGCAAGTGTCATGTTCGATTATGACTCTGACCCAGGCCCCTCGCGGGCCTTGCCATATGCTAGTTGTCATGTTGCCAAGCATAGCTGATAACTCAAATTCTAGACTTTTGACCATTGATCTTGAAAGCTCATGGACTGGACCCAGGCTTCAAACTAATCCTGTGATTTAAAGATCTGATAGGAAGTAAGGACTTGGGCTCAGAGAACACATCAATAAATTGTTCTAATACATGTAGTACTATAACCTCCGAGTCTTGATCCTGATCTGTTGCACTGTTCATCATGAATAGATGGGCAAATAGAGCATTCCCCTTCTTAAGAAACTTATGCATAGCACCACTATTGATCATGCTGAGCTTGCCCTCTTCAGAAATGCCCTTCAACACCAGTTACACAATTTATCTCATGGTCAAACTTAGTAGGGTTGTGCTTTTTCATCCAAACGAGATCATAGCCACCTAGTGGAATTACAAATAGATCTTCTTGAAATGTCCTAGCCTGCATTTTCCATTGGAATCTGAAACAAGAAGAGTTGCACATCACATAGTTGCCATCTGCTATTGTTACTCTCACAATGGGCAGTAACTAACTTGGTAACCAGTCTCTTTGACAGTATGAGCATCCATGAAACTATGGTTGCTCCCAAAGTCAATAAGCACCGTAATGTTCCTATTCTTTATGGTACCCTTCACCAATATTGAACTGACCCCTCTATTGTGTCCAAACAAAGCACTTAAGCACACAACTTCCACTATTGTTTGTTCCATATCACTTCAATTACCACATCTGGTGGAAATTCACTTATTTTTGTACTGGCCTCCAGTGTAACAGGGTTGTGCTCGCCTTACAAGGAGCATGTCAGCGTGCATGATTTAACGACATCCATCTTTCCATCCAAATGTTTCCCTTACAAGGAGCATGTCAAAATACTACTTTTTCATTTACGCCCACTCTCCCATGTCAGGGTGGTTATAACAGTGATAACTGACCTGATGTCGTGGTTGAATCCTCGACCCTGCTATTCATTAAACTGATTTCAATCTCGACTGCTCAATTTAAAAGAAACGAAATTAGCCTCCCTTCCTTTACTCGATTTCGACCCTCTACAACTACGTTTATTTATTCTTCTATATTGGACTTCTCATATCATAATATCTGCATTCACATTCAAACATCTTAATCTTAATGAAAATAAATGAGGACAGCCTGCTACACCAAGTATAGTCGAGTAAATCCAGATCAAAAAAATGTGTATACAAACTTTCACCAACAAATATTTTTAAAAGTATCTTTTTGGAAATACTAGAAATTAGAACCCAAAATCTCTAATATTCTTGAACCTAACTCTAGTTGTCATGTTGGCAAGCATAGCTAATGACTCAAATTTTAGACTTGTGACTTTTGATCTTGAAAGTGAAAGGTTTCTTGGATTTTTGACTTTCAATAAATATGGCATACGTAATGTTGAATATTCTTCCAAAGTGTTGAACAATTCAGCTAGCTAACTTGTTAAAAACATTTTGGACACAACATTTCTGGTGCATATTTCATTATCCAAAGAGTTGTAAGAAATGAGTATTGATGAAGCAACATCCCTGATGGATCTTCCACCACCAATCTTGTTTGAAATTCTCTCTACATTACCTCCCACCACACTCTTATACATCAAAAGCGTCTCCAAATCTTTTCTAAACCTAACCTTAGATTCCGAATTTTTAAAACTATCACGTTCAACATCTCCAGCAGGCATCATAATCAACCAATACAGCTTGGATGCGATTTCTATTACTGATACCTTAAAGTTCTTGAAATTTGAAGATCAAGATACTGATCATTCATTTTGCCTCGATCCAAATGTTGACCTTGATCTACAACTTTACTTTCCTGTTGGTCCATTTTGGATGGTTGGATCAGTTCATGGTTTCGTTTGTTTTAATTACTTCCCCCATCGTGATCGTGTTGATACTATTTACATCCTCAATCCGAGAACCAGAGAGTATATCATCCTTCCAGAGGCTGAAGGGGTAAGAGGGTGGCCCAATGGTATTGTCACTTATGGCTTCGGTTTTGATCCTGTTAGGTTCGAGTACAAAGTGGTTAGAATTTACCAAGAGAAAATTTATGATGATTATTACAAGTCTAAAGGTCAAGTCTACACAATTGGCCAAGGGTATTGGAGAAATGCAGGACATGTTATGTTCGATTTCATGCCACATGGGGTGAACCTCTATGCAAAGATTCATTGGTTGGTCTATGATGCTAATGGAAATGAGTTAATATGTTCGTTTGATTTCGAGAATGAGTTGTTTGAATCATTCCCCACAGCTCCAGGGTACACTGAGGAAGATTGTCCAAATTTACGAACTTTGGGAGTTTATGGACGCTGTTTATGTGTGTGTGACAATTATGCAGATACTTATTTCGAGGTGTGGGTGATGAAAGAATATGGAGTTACTAGTTCATGGGTTAAAGAGATTGTCATAAACATTTCTCCTGAATGCAACGATTGGTTGTGCAATGAAATAATTTCTATGTTGAAAGTTTTGGAGGATGGAGAGGTGTTGTTCTTGTGCCATGGCGATTTCATGTTCTTGCACCATCCTGTGAAGAAAACTTTGAAAATTCTTGATGTCTGTGAAGGGAACATCATAGCATCTAGCCATGTATCAAGCTCCTTTTCTCTCAAGAGCTTTGAAGCAGAGGATGTGAATGTCTTTTAGATTGTGAAAATGTATGTACTGTTTTGTTATTTCTTCATTTTGGTGACTGTGAGTGCTTGCTTTGGGTTAAAGACTTTGTATTCTAAATAATTACAAGAAATAAAAAAGGCATAATACATAAACAGTGTCCTTTAACTTGGCTTCGTTTGGAATTTATTTTCTTCAACTTTGGGTGCACACAAGTAGACACTTAAACTTGTATAGAGTTGAACAAATAGACACACACATCATACGTGGCAATTCAACATTATACAAAATTAATTGTCTACTTATGTACACTCAAAGTTGAAGGGCATCTATGCCCGTTGAAGCCATAAAGGACATATTTATGTATTATAAGTTACGCAATTGCCAATATAAGTTAACTAATCAACATACTCTTCTTAACTAGTACAGTAATATAATGACTCATAACTACTACATAATTAAAATGCAACACTGACCTTGACTGGAACTTGCACACCAAAGACCATTTCTTCATTCTTCACGCGTATTCTCTCATTAAAAACTCTATTTAGACTAATCTTCCCACTTGTTCCTTTCCTCATTTTTTCACCATGGCCAAATCTACAATATTTTTTCTCCTTTTTCTTTCATTTTCAGTGTTACTTCACAATGTTACTGCATCAGATGATATTAGGTGTTTGCAAGGACTGAAGGACTCATTTAAGGATCCTAATGGAAATTTGAATTCTTGGAACTTCTCAAACTACTCCATGGGGTTATCTGCAAGTTCATTGGTGTCGGTTGCTGGAACGACCTCGAGAATCGGGTGCTCAGCCTCACTTCCAAACATGAATCTCAGTAGACAGCTCCCAGATGCCTTCAAATATTGCTCCTCTTTGACTACTCTTGATCTCTCTGGTAACAGGTTCTCCGGTCCCATTCCTTCGGAGATTTGTAGCTGGACTCCTTTTTTAGTAAACCTCGACTTGTCCAACAATAGTTTCTCCGGCTCTATACCTGCTGAACTTGGAAACTGCACCTACCTGAACAAGTTGATGCTCAATAACAACAAACTCTCTGGAAATATTCCACCAGAAATCTCTCGATTAACGAGGCTTAAGGTGCTCTCCGTGGCCAACAATAATCTTTCTGGTAAAATACCACCATTTTCAGGATTGTCTGATTTTGAATATGGAGGAAATAGACATCTCTGCGGTGGACCATTAGCCAAATGTGGTTGAAGATGGCAGAAAGTTAGCCAAGTTTTGGCTAAATGTATCTTTTATAGCCTATCTAGATTTCTGTTTCCTGTCATTTCATATTTGTATTGTATGGTGAAAATGTCTGCAATTCCATGCCTTTTAAGTTAACAAATGCAACACCGGCTTCTTCATGTGTCCATTCCACAAGTTATTGTACACAACACAAAGGAACAGAAATGTTAATACTCGAACTATCATTGCCTTGCTCAAGACTGTTCTTCGCGTACAGAACAATTTATCAACAGCATACTAATCTACCATTTTTTTACCCGCTATACTACATCTAGGTTCCCACCAAACCCAGAAATCTACAAACTAGGCTGAAAAATTGAGTCATAGAAATGGCCGAAAATAATCAACAGATATCAGACATCTCATCAAAAGAATAAAAACAGAAAACACTCTCAAGCAGAAATTGATAAATAAAGGGGAGATGACCGGAAAATCCAAAATTTGGCACACGTATTTTTTTTGGATGGAAATGAACAGCCATAGAGAAGTGCCTCCAACCAATCATTTAAGTTCTTTTGCGCTACTTGAAATGATCCTGCCTGATTATTGCAACAAACTCTGAATGCAAACTGTCCTCTTTCTGCTTCCATATTTCTCCGTTGGCATGTATTAACCATGATATTTGAGGGGAAAGTTGTGCGTACAAATCTGCAAGTAATATATGATATTTAAACTAATCAAAGGCGTGCCCAAAAGCAACAAATTTCTGGTTGCAATAACTGCAACAAACAAGAATATATACATTCAGAATGTCTAGACTATGATAAGTCATCTTCTTCTATTAATGCTCTACCTACAGAAAGTGATAACACTATCTCCAGATCATCTCATAAACAGGAGAACAATGCCCTCTTCCCTTTGAACGAGAGGCTATTTCCAATCAAAAAGCTGACAAATTCATTCTACAGAAGCACTTGAGCTCCATAGCAACAAAGATTTATCAAGTTTAAAAGAGCATCTACTGAAGGAGACAAGTTTATCCACACCTATTACTACTTCATAACAACAAAGACAGTTATCTAAGTATCACCTAAAACTTTTATCACAATAATCAGTATGCATAACCTTTTTGCATTGTTGCACAGACTAGAATGATACGGCACATGGATTTTTTCTGATCAAGCTCAGTGTAAATACCTGTACTAGGAGGAGGATCTGGATCTCTTGTACTATGAAGAACCAATGTACCAGAGAGCACAGTTAAAAAGCCACAAAGCGCTGAAACTATGCTGCTAACACTCTGACCAGACCAATCCTGAGAGAAAGACATGACATTAGAATTAAAATGAGAGAAGGCCCCCTTGCATCCCGAACATAAACTTTCAGAATACCTTAAACATTATGGCACTGGCTAAAATTGTAAGTGATGTGAACATGGCATAATATATTGGAGAAACCACAGCTGTGTTAAATGTGTCCAATGCCTGCAAGAGCCAAATTCAGGCATTTGACCAATTTACATTACAAGTCTAAGCCAAGATCCAATAACATGTAGTTTCCATAGTAATCCCTGTAATTATTAGCTCAAGCATTTGAACAAATGCCAATGAGTGTTGGTTCATAAGTTCTCCAATTACAATTGTACTTGTAAAAAGAAATGGATATTGGTTCTAACTCAACCTCAAAAGATAGCTCAAGAGATCACCCATGTGGTGAGAATTGTCCAAGCCATATTAAAGAGATCTCTTCACACACTACCCCACGCCCAAGAATGGAGATCTAGTGGTGGGCAATTTAATAAGGGGAGCGTTGAAAAATGCTCTTTTACCAATTGTTGGTTTTTAGCAAAGAGATTTCGGAAAATAACAGAGCAAGACTGAGAGGAAAATGCTGCAATGCTATCAAAGGGAACTTTTTTATTCAACTTACTCTACATTTATGGGGAACTTAAAATTTAAAATAAAAAACAGTAAAAATATGATCATTACCCTAGCCTGGAGTATCTCCAGAGAATCATATCTTACCTTCATCCCTATCCCAGTTTATATGACATACATTACCTTTTAGTCAGTCCCAAAACGAATGACACATTTCCATATTTGGCAAATGTTTAATGACATTATCAACATTTTACCCATGCTGGGTCACACTTATTGGGCAAAAAGTCCACAAAAGTGTATTCTTCTATTTAAAAATTCATTTCTTTTAAGGGTAGTTTTGGAACATTGCAAAGTCTTTTCATATTGCATTAACTTTGTGCCAAGTCAAACTAATATCACATAAATTGGGACAAAGGGAGTAACTAATTACTAGAACTTAAGGCTAGCTAGCTAACAAACTTTAACTAGGATTTATTCAAAAACAACACAGTTAAACAAAGTTACTGTAGTCCAAAAGCATAATTCTAATAGTACTCATCACTACATACTATAAGGAGAAGTAGAAAGTCTACCTTATTTAAGTAATTTAGTTGAGTAATTATACATGTAACAGAAACCATCACAAACACCCAAGTTTGAAAATTTGCAGCTTGGTTTGAACCCTCCAATGTAAGCTTTATAGCTATACCAATAGCTTTGATGCTCATAACCTACAACAGAGCAACAAACAAGCTTAAAATAACTGCTACATGCAATTTTTACCAATTGTACTTCTGAGAAATTTAGAAGGACCAGTTCCTATATTTTCTTTACTTCTCATGAGGAATAATTTTACCATGTTTCATTGGCAACACAAGCACTCTCTAAGTCAGTTCAGCAAAAAGAACTGCAATAGTAGCTCAATAAATACAAAAAATTTAAGAGAGGAACCAATTCATAAACTGTTATTTATCAAGTCTTCAAAGCAAAATGCATGAGAGTATTATTCATAAGATAGTGAATTCAATTGATAAAGAAGTCATAAAATAACTCGACCTCGAACTAACAAGATGTGACTAGATAAAAGCTTATCTCAACTAGCAACTAAGACTTGTGTTAAATTTATGTAAAAGACAAAAATTAATAAATTAAAGTAATAGCACTGCAATCTTTTATTGAGTTACACACCTACTAGTCATGGAAAAACAACAGCAACCCTGGATGCCTTATAAATTATAACAGATCAAAGAATAGTCATTTGTACAAGCATAGTGGCAGGAAAAGACATCTAGTGACATGCTAACACGTTACAGCACCCTAAAGCTGGAGTAATATTTCAAGTTCCATACATCCATTTATACCTAAATGAGAAGTTCTCTTTTACTTCAGTGGCAACTAGCAATGGATCAAGGACCCAGGGGCAGTTTGACTCTTAACAACTTAAAAAATATGATCCATTTTGTGGTCAAATAATGCTATTCCAACACCACAGAGAAAGGTAGAATTCGGATTAACTTTAAAAGATAAGGCGTCTTGCAAACTGCCAATTTAGCTACACGGCTAACTCAGTCAGGCCAGAGCTACAGACTAAAGCACGGTTATGACACATGTTTCTTCCCCTCCTTCCTTCTCTTTCTTAATTCTTGAGTAGAAGTAGAGACTCTGTAGGGATATAGATCAATACAATAGAGGCACTAACCGTCAAGGAACCAATAATGGAGCAAACACCAATATAGACCATGATATTTGTCCGACCATAGCGAGGCTCACAATACAAGACTAGTACCAATGTTATTGCAACTGCTGATGCAGTGTACAAAAGAAAAGCTGCAAAACAAAGAGTGGAACATCAAAAAAATGATATATCAGCAAGGCAAATAAGAATGATATTCAAGGAAATACAGCACAGTACATCAGCACACCTGGTTGTGTAGCTAATGCCCATATTTCATCCACTGAATTGAGATCATGTTCACGAGGTGCATGAAGAACAATGACAACGGAACCTACTATACATAAAAGACATCCTAATACTCCCAGCTTCTTCAATTTTTCCTTCAGTATGAAATGTGCTAGAACAGCACTGCAGCAAAGCGCCAAATTATATGGAAGAAAACCGAATAAGCCATTTCCCAGAAAATAATAAAGTCAAGTGGAAATTTACCTCACAATTATACTTAAAGCTCCAAGCGGTGTCACAAGAACTGCTGGCGCATAAATGTAAGCCACAAAATTTGCAAATTCTCCAACAATCACTGCAAGGATTATGGTGAACATTGCACTCTATATCAGAATAACAAATTCAGGAACATATTCTCTGACAAATAAGAAGCAATTCAAGACTTACTAGTTACCATCCCAATCCACCAAAGAGGCTCCCGTAGATAACCATATCCACCCGAGCCTTCAGCAAGAAACAAATATCTCATTGTCAAATAGACAGAGCAACAGAGTTCATATAATCAGCTTTTAAACTAAGTTCTATTTAATGCTGATACAGAAAAGCATCTTCTATATATAAACTTTACAAGATGTGCCCGATGTATCTA
Organism: Solanum raphanifolium; assembly: GCA_036250405.1. NCBI lineage: Eukaryota > Viridiplantae > Streptophyta > Magnoliopsida > Solanales > Solanaceae > Solanum > Solanum raphanifolium. The sequence continues at coordinate 6,964 of JAJOOE010025792.1, read as the reverse complement.
CTTTTAATGTGGAAACTAGCTGATAAATTACAATGTCAAGGAAATTCATTCAGCTTATTACAGTGCATAATGATTTAAAAAATCCATTACACTGATCATTTTCAGTTCTTAAAGTCAAGATCCATTTATTATGTCTTGAGCTCATTTCTTCTCTGTAATACATGTATTAGTACGACCTAATACAGCAGTCTGTTTATTCGGAAATGATAGATCAAATAATTTGGAATTACCAACAACAATCATTTAGTGAAGCAGAAGCATGAGTGCATATATTTAAATTGCTGACCCATTCTACAAGTGGTAACTATCAAAGGTATTAAGTTTAAACAGGTGCTGCTGGAGTCACTCTGATTGCTAAAACAATGTCATTAATCCTAGATAACTGCCACCAAAATTCTAGGAAGCTGACTGGTCAAGATTCAGAAGAATATGAATTCTTTTTCAAGTACCTCTCCAAGATTATTCAAGGACTACACTTACTTGCATGATAAGTGTGAAGTGTCAATTCCAATATAAGTAACTTGATATTCATTTTCCCAGAAATGTACACCCAATACTTCCCTTTCGGAGAGAAGTGCGAATTCCATTCCTTGAGTTCCAGAACAAGTTTTCTTTATTCCCACACAGATAACTGCTTTGTAAGATGCAATATCACCTTTTAAAAGCAGTCATTGTGTATTAGTAATACTCACTGTGACTCTACATTTGCTGGAAGAGTTACCCCATTGCTCTTATTTTACAGTCAGGCACCTACAACATGGTGTACCAACAGAGGATAACATAGTCTTAGACTGTACTTAAGCAGAAAAAAAAATGAAGTAAGAATTTTCAGGTGTAAAACATGTGTTTCACCCGCAAAACTAAAATGGGGACAGCAGAAAAGCAGGTACCACCATACCAGTATAAAAGAAACCCAACATCATCAGTCTGTTGCCACTTGATATTTCAAAGTAAGAAGTAAAGAACAATATATTCATCAAGCATAATCTCCAATTCCATACATCTAGAAACAGCATCTGATATACTATAACCTTTGATTACTATGCCTCTTGGCTGATGGTAAATTGGTAATGCAGTAAAATGGTTAGAAATATCAATCTTCAATTGACTAATTTTGACTTGATCATATAATAGTCAGTGTCATCTATATGAGTCCACTATATCCATTCTACATATCTGGGCCCAAATCAATTTCAATACTACAAGAATTTTATATAAAGGAAAACTGGGGGTTTTTTAGAGTTGAGAGATTCTCCAAATGTCACACTTCTTTTTTGTACACTAACATACAAGGTTTTAACCTTATTCCCAATTAGCTAGCGTCATCTACAATAAATCATTTACTTTAACTGTGATTCTTACCTAATTTGCCTTAGTTGAGAGATTGTAGGGGTTTTGTGGTCATTGTTAGGATCGAAATTACCAGGTGTCATGAAGAAGCTAATAAAGCAAACATTGGACTATGATAAATAATATAACAAAGAGACATATACCAATACAAAAAAATTTAACATGAGAAATTCACAAAGATAAAAAAAGAGTACAAACATATAAAGAGAATAACCCCACAAAATTCACTCGTAAAGAAGTTTACTTTTGCCCTAAACAAAACTCTCTTGAGACTACATTGTGGATGCTCTAAATTGAGAAGGAAATCCTCAATTAATAGAAATTCAAAACCTGTTCTTCCAAGAAAAGGATTAGCCAAATATGGAAACTTTATATTTTCCTAATAAAATCTAGTTATCCTAAATGCTATATCCAAATATGATAAATAAATTAGGGCAAACACCTACAACTACTTGTGTTTGTATAATTTTAAGCAAGGTCAACCTTCCTAACCTTAGCAAGAAGTAATGCATTGCAACACACACACATATAAAGAACTGAGCATATTAAACAACTTCAGCAAAACTACAAGGTAGAAGAAGACACACAAACATCGGCAAACTGAATGGGGACACAACTAAACCTCCATGAATCCACTAGAAGCATTGATAAAGTTCAAAATCAACAAAAAGCAATAAATTATTGACAATTAGACCTAAAAACACTTAGCTATCAAGAAAATGAATTACTCACTGGCCCGAGTACCAGAGGCGCCTGCCCTCTGAAGACCCTTCTTCTTGATAATGAAACTGGAACCAATAAAAGCACTGGACGCCACAGCCAATCCAAAACCAGTCAAATTAGCACTGTACATGATCCCAATATTATATCTAAACTATTGGGCAACAATTTTGGAATTTAATTCTCATCTGAACTTTCCCAAGAACAAAACTTTCAACACCCAAAAGGTTCCCGTGGATATACTCAACAAGACAACACTCAAGTAAGACTAAAATAGCAAGAAAAACGAAATGGGCAAGTTTGAAATACTTAAAACCCCTGTAGCTTTACTCAATTACCCTATAATTGTAGAGCTGAGAATGGAAAAACAGCAAGAAAAAGGAAATGGGTATGTGAGAAAATTGGCGAAAACAGGTTTGAAATGGTGAGCTAACAGTGCAAGGTCGTTATAGACAATAATGGAGAATAGTATTACAATAAGCATAATTTTGTCATGCTTTGATTCGTTGCTTTGGGTTGATTTGGCTATGGTATGTCTTCGACAATTGGGCATAACTATGAATAAATCATACATTACGTGTATCTTTTAATTAAGTGGTTTATTATAGTTTAATTATTTAAATTAGGTAGCTTGTAAAGTGTGATGAGAAGGAAATGTTTTCTTCAAAAAAAAATAAGTTGGTTTTTAATTTATTTTTTTATGATTTGTTTGTGAGTTGAAATGTTTGTTAGTGATTGATTGACGAATAATTTTATTTTTTTTAGAAAATATCTTTTATTTTTGCTAAAGATTAGAAAATACTTTTTAGGAAAATAATTTCTGACCCGAAATTAAATTCGATAACTGATTCAAGACCCGATCTTGACACTCGAATCGAGATACGACCCAAAGATCAATTTGAGATTCAATCTCGACAATCAATCTGGGACTAAACCCTAACTCTCGACCCAAGACGACCTGGAATTCAAACTGAGACCCAACCACGACCCGGACCACAAGACTCAAACCGGGATGCGATATCAATGACCGATTCAGGATCCGACCTAGGAACTGACTCCGAATCCTGATCTAGGACCCTACACTTGACCCGGAACCCGACCCTAACCCTGACATCCGAATTGGGACGCAATCCTAACGATCAATCAGGGATCCGACCTAGGACCTGATCCTAACTCCCAAATCTGGGACCCGACATTCGAAATGGGACTCGACTTTTGAATTGGGACTCAACCCTAACACTCGACCTTGAGTTCTGACTCAAGACTCGACCTCGAATTTTGACTCAAGACTCAACCTCGAGTTCTAACTCAAGACTCGACCTCGAGTTCTGACTCAAGACTCGACTTTCAAACAGGGATATGATCTCAACTCTCGACTCGAGATATGACTTCTGAATTAGGATCCGACCTCGATCTTGACTTAAAACTTGACTCCAACACCTGATTCGGAACTTCACCCTAACACATGTCTCGAGATCAAACCTCAAATCCTAACCCAAATCTGACACCAAATCGAAATCCAACCCCGATACAATCTAGGACTCGAGAGTTTGTTCTTCTTTGATACTATTACATTATATTTATATATTGATATTGTATTATAAAGGACTGTTTTATTCCTTCAATGAGTCACTCACCAGTCCCCCAGACCCCATGATACCATCAAAATATATTTATATGTTGCCATGATATCTTGAAGAATTGCTTCAATCCTCTATGATATAATCATAATCTATCTATATATTGACATGGTATCACTGAGGTTTGCTTCAGTCCTTAATGATACTATTTCAGTATATAGTATTTCTATGTTATAATGGTATCATTTATTCTATTTCAGCCCTTTCATGAGACCCCCCGAATCATATGTGATACCATCATAGTATATTTGTATATAAACATGGTATCATTGAGATATCCTTCATCATTCAGTAAGATACTCATCAGTCCTTCATGATACCATAATAATATATTTATATACTATTATGGTATCATTGAGGTTTGCTCCGATCCTTCATTGACACTCTTCAGTCCTTTATGATGGCATCACAATATATCTATATACTGACATGATATCATTGAGGTATATCATTTTTAGCAAATATGATACCCTATTATATACTGGTAAAGTATCATAGAAAATTGGTTCATTCCTTAAAAATGAGGTTCAGTCCTTAATGGTATCGTTCTGAGGTAAAGTATCATAGAAAATTGGTTCATGTCTTAAGAAAGAAGTTCAGTCCTTAATGATGTCAACCCGATATATATCATATACTGAAATAATATCTAGATGATAAAGTTTATTTTTATATTTCAAAATTTATATTTGTTTTAACAAGTTTTACTTGTACATGAAAAGTATTTATAGATATGGTGTCATATTTTGGATGTGAAATAAAAAATAAAAAACTCCTATTAATTCCAACAAAAGCCATGTTGGGCCTAAATCTAGTGTCTAAGTGGGCTAAGACAATTCTCAAGCCCATGACAACCCCTCATAAAAGCTTTTACCTTCTTTTTTTGTTAATAGTTTTTAGTCTTTTTAGTAATACACTCATAGATATTCATTCAATTAAAATAATTTTACCAAAAAGTATCGACTAATTAACAAAAACAAAATAGACTAGAACATAGGGTGGATTTGATCAAACAGGTAATTCAATGTATATAAATACATCTTTTACCCTTTCCTTAGAAAACACACATTGAATCACTAAATAACTTTGACATTCGCCTTGATGGAACATTTCAAATAGCTTAAGATCATTACAAATTTCTTTATCTCCTGTTGTTTTGACTAACATTTAAAAATACGTATTGACTTTTACTACTAGCACTGACTTCCTCTTTGATAACTTTACTTCGCTCAGTTTCATACTTTTGGTTGGAGCCGCCTCGGACTCCCCGACAGCCCTAAGAGGAAGGAGTTGTCCATGGGATGGACAACGAAGTGTATCGATCCTCCCCGGCCTCTTCTCTTGAGCCTTGCTTCATTATTGATCTCGCTTCTCTTTTTCGGTATACCACTCTGCTCGCAGAGTGAATTAACATAAATCTTTCTAAATATCATGAATATCCTTCGCCCCCTATCTCCTCATCTTCCTATTTATAAGCCACAGCTTACTTCGACGTTTTCAATTTCCCATAGAATCTCCGGAAAGCCGAACGTCGAACTAGTTAGTTTTCATAGTCATTTTAGGTGGGATGGATCAAGAATTGAATCGGACTTAAGATTGAGTTATAAATAAATTTAAATATTGATTTTAATTTTAAAAGTGTCACGTCAATAAATAGGTATCAAAAAATGTATTTCCGACTAAAATAACCATGAAAATTATCTAGGCAAGTCGGATGACTATGGAAACTAACTACGCAAAGTTGAATAATTTTTTAAAACAAAATAATGCTGAGTGACGTTGATAGCCAATTAGCAAAGTTGAGTGATCATCTAGCTAGGCATTCAACTCTGAAAAAGACGTTAAGACACGAAACACAAAAAGTGCTCTTACAATAAGCATAAAAAAAATAGGAATATGTTCAATGACCTTAGAGTTAATTATATATCAGTAGTACTTAGTTTCTAATTATAATATAAATATTGCAAGATCAATGCATGATAACACGACGATTATTCTTTGCAGCACTCAATTTATGTAATATACAAATGTTTCTTCATCACTTTGAAAAGAAGTTAGAGGATCCAACATAAATAGTGGTCAACAATATATTGTTCTTTTGTATTTTATATTTTTTTGGTCAACAAGATATTTATATTAAATTACTCAATATGCATCAATACATAAAAGCGATAGCGTTGAACATTTGTTAGCAGGGTTAGGGGAGGAGATATATTAGTAGTAGACTAGTAGTACTATTACAATCATTCGAGATACATGATGGCTTAGTAAGTCTAATAAAAAGAGTTTTCATTTTATCTATCTTTAATTTATTCGAGACAAATATTGATGAAACTTGGAGATAACAACTTTCTAACACCAAAGAAAATTAATTTATGTAATTTTAGATTCTTTTCTTGCTAAAATATTTGTCACTTAGTTCACCTCGTTGAAGCTATGATGTAGTGTGTGTGTTTGTTTATGCAAAGTTTTAATTCAAAGATTTTTTTCTTTATTTATAATTAAAGTTTGAAAAAAGGGATACTTTAAAAAGTGAATGCTTGTAAATCCACTATGTTAAGATATATAAAACACTTTTAAGATTCATCCGTCAATATTTTATCTCATGTAAGGTTCCTATAATAAAGAAAATTAGACAGAAAATTGTACTATACCACCGATATGGCCTTTGGCCTATGAGTTGTGGTGCAGTAGTCGTTGAGATTGTTTCACTCTTAATCAGAAATTTTGGTTTTCGAGTCTTGAATACGGAGAAAATTTTATTGAAAGTGTCACTCTCAATGAATCATACAGTACGCAATTCAAATTTAGTCGAAGCTTGTGATATAAAAAAAAATAAAAAAAATTGCACTATACCTTATTCATGTGTCACTAGAAAAGATCATGGATGTATAAAATTAGGAGTTGTTTTTTAATAATTTTCTTAAACAATCAATTTTCTAATAAAACAATTTCAAATCATGATACTTTTAACAAAATATGCTTTCTTCCTTTATCAATTTGACTTTCTTATTATATTAATGGAATTATTCTTCAGCTAATGCTTTTATAAAACTAATCCCTTACGTTTGTTCTCTTCATCACTCTTGTAATGGGATATCTTTTAGTAAAAATAAATATCAATTTTTACAGTTATTAGGTTAGAAAAAAGTAACAACTCGTAAGTTTGAAGCTAGAAAATCTTACAAATTTGATGCATTTTAGTGACATGTATAGTACTTCTATTTAAAGATAAAATACATATTCGAACATATATA
>JAJOOE010025791.1:0-32693 GCA_036250405.1 Solanum raphanifolium | reverse complement strand
GCCAAAAGTGTGGTAAGAATCACCCGGGATAATGATTAGCAGCTACATATGCTTTTTTTAGTTGTGGAAAGAGTGGTCACAAGATGATAGATTGCTCGATACTTACTACTAAGAGGATGCTAGGCAAGTGATCTTGGGCATATTTATATGCTTAGAAGCCAAATAAAACCCATACTTTAGCTAAGTTTGAGGACAAATTCCCATTATAATGATAATGTTTCGGTCGTGTTATTACATTATGATTAACCAATGTGATTAGTGGTTATAGGTTAGAACCAAGAGAAAAAGGCACAAAAGTGGTAGTACATAAAGCGAAGTTGTGTCTGGTCACAAAAGCATAAAGGACAAGTGTCAAAGGATCTAAAGGAAGTTCAAAGTGAGAAGAACCTAGCTTTGTATCATCTCCGCATCTCGGAGAGGGATTAATTATTTCAATCGAGAGCTTGTGTGAGAGAGGATTGTGTATCTTCTCGGTATCGTGGAGGAGAGGACCTTAGGAAGCAAGGCAGGTCTGTATTGACCCCGCACCACAGACCTACAAGCCATTTTTTGGCTGCCTTTTCCCAAACTATAATTAGAGTTGGGTTTTATTATTTTAATCATTGTTATTGTGGTTTTTGGAGAAAGCCGACTTGGACGAATTCGTACTTCAATTTTAGGGTTCATTCATACTCTTTACATCTATTGAATTCTCTTATAATTTTTAAACATTTAAAGATTGAGAATCAAATTATGAGTCGCTAAAATCTCTTATTCTATGGTTGTGGCTATGAATGATTGTGCAGTATTGAACTTTATGGATTGACATTGATTATTGTATAGATTGCTCTTTTGTTCTTGATTTATTATTTCGTGACTGGCCACCATTGAAATAAACTTAATGTCCAAATTTAACTTGGGAGAGGAATATGAGGATAGAATGTGGGTCAAAAGGAGTATGATCTTCTCTAGAAATTAGGGTTAATTTGTATCTAGGATAGGGATGTACCTAGAAACCTTGCTTGGTTATGAAAAATATGAAATTGTAATGCTCAACAATTGGTTCAGTCTATCCCCACTCAATGAAGTAGTTAGACTACCAATTGCAGTAGGCAATTATAGGTCGGGAGACCATCATCATACATTTAACCTTGTAAATCAGTGATTTGATAACCAATTGAAGTCCATAAAAGAAGATACTATTCATGACTTCTAAGTAGGCTGCAACCCTAGAATTTCCTAAGTCATGGTTTAAATTCTATGTGAAATTGAATCAGTATTTGATAATTTAGTTTACTTTTGTAAAATGGCTCAATTAGAAATAATCATCCACGTTTCTTCACACATTTGCTTTAAATTACGGCTATTGGAAAAATTGGAAATTATCTAATCTTAAGTCTCTGTGAGTATGATATCCGACTCTTAAAAAGGGCTACTTCATTACTTGCATGACCGTGTACAGTTGCGTGTGCGTTTGGACACTAAAAGTTTTTGGCTCCGCTGCCGGGGACTTTAAGAATTAGGAATCATTCGATTTATCTAGTCTCTAAGTTTATTGTTCAAGTGTTGACTACTTGATCTTAGTTGTCCTTTATTGCAGGATGTTTCTAGACGTCAAGCTAGAAGGCGATAAGAAGCTTATAGAGCCATTTGCTGAATTGGAACGAATCTTTCACTATCGAAGAAGGCAAGCACTTTTTACTTACACTATCCCTCTAGTCAAAATTGAGCCAGAAGCGCCTGTAGCAGTGGCAGAGATAACAGTCCATGATGTGGCAATCCCACACACAACAAATGTTACGTCAAATATTAGAATCCACCCACTGGTGGTAGATTTGAGTTGAAACAGAATATGGTGCAACTATTGAACACTAGACAGCTTACTGGCTTACCTTATGAGGACCCACAAGTTCACATTCAAAACATTCTCGAAATCATTGATATGTACACTGTAACTGGAATATCCCTTGCCTATGTGAGACTCACCTTGCTCACTTTCTCTCTATTAGTGAAAGAAAGAAGATAGTTGAAAATCGGAGCCAGCAAACTCTATTACCGTTATATGAGAGTAACATCAACCCCATGCACTTTCAAAAAATGAGATTATGACTCGGTCGCCTAATTAGCATAAAACTCATGAACCACGTGCAAGTTGCACTCCACCGGCTCAGCAAAAATGAACTCCAGATGGAGTTCCTGAATCCGCCTCATAATCTAGAGAAAGTCCCTGGCTAGACTATCACAACTGATGCACACATCAGAGAAGTATTTAGCTTCTGTGTGCTTCTTCTACCAATTCTTGCCTTCCTTAACTGCTGCCTTCAAGCCAAAGCGGCATGTTTGCCCATGAGGGACTGTTGGTGCGGGAGGTACATTCCTCCACTCCAAATTCTCTTTCTCTAGCTCGATAAGGCCACCTCTTTACCAGGTCTGTAAGTTCCTGACATGTTAATTTTCCATAAAAACAACAAAATACAATGCCAACTCAACCCACAAAAATTCACGCAATAATCAAGAGGTGTGGCTAGTTAAAAGACCACCCCACACTTACTCTTGTGTACTACATACGCTAAAATTACAATATTCAGACTTCCCTAATGGTATTTTCGACATATTGCGAGTAGCATGAGGTAGAAAATTTGATGTACACATTTATGCTCACCCATAGTTTCTGCCACCACTACAAACAAAAAATTATTTCACCCCGCTAATGTTTGCAATATTTGATTACCACGGTGAAATCAAAACTCTATGCCCAACCACACTCAATAGTAAAAAAAATGCTTCACAAGAATAACCACATATCATGTAAAGCACATACAGATCCACACACATGAATCATGTACGACATTCACAGCCCAACTCGAACTTCTGCAATTGTAATCAATAAATATGATTAAGAACAACACCCCACACGTTGAGAATCACTACACAACCACAATTTCAAACATACTTCTAAAATACTCCAAGCCACAAGGAGGACAGTGCTTGAAGGCAATCAAAATGGAGAAGAAGTAGTGCGAGACATACTTGAATGATTTTAGAAGAAAATATTGAGAAGGGATTGATGATGAGATGCATTCATGTTACAGATTTGGACGTGGGGTTTTTGTTGGGGTGAAGGGGGAGATCGGGTGAATTTGGTGAGTGAATAGAGATTTCAGGGTGAAAATTTGGGTTAAAAAGGGGATTGTGTTGGGTAGAGGAAAAGGGGAGTCGGTTCATGCCCAACTTTCTAATGAAAATAAAAAAAAAGTACCTCAGCTCCGTGATACACTCCTATTACAGAGTCGAGTGTTTCGTGCTCTACTTCCAGTGAAATAAAATACAAAACTAAATCTGTGAAATGACTTCAATACGGAGCCCTCTTATTTTTTACAAAATTCTCATTGAAATCAAAATTACACCTGAGATCCGTAACGCAGCCTAATATGGTCCCCCATTATTTTTTACAAGAAAATTAATTCCCATCGACATCAAAATCACAGACCAAATCTGCGACATGGTTATGTTACGGAGTCTTCTACTTTTCACTGGGGAACTAATTCCCAGCAAAAACAAAATCTCTGGACCAATCCACAATGCGGCTCAAATACGGACCCCCTTTTCCATGCAATATCAAGAAACAACACCAAAATTAGAAAAATGATAGGTTGCCTCCCTTCCAACGCCTTAGTTTTGGTCATGGCTCGACTCATCCTTTTGTGTTTTCTCTCTTTTTCTCTTCTTTTTTTATATCATAACTATTACAATCAAGAATGATAACTAAGTACCAAAAATTGAAATAAAGAAAAAGCACAAAACAACTATCTAATGCTCATGATCACACGGATTACCTCCCGTGCAACGCCTAGTTTAACGGCACGGCTCAACCTTGCTCATGAATCACTCATCATTCAACTTGAGTGTTTCTTGCTTGCGATCCACATCATTCCTGAAGTAGTTTTTAACTCGTTGTCCATTCACAAGAAACGTGGAGCTCTTGTCTTTATTTTTTAGCTCCACAGCCCTGTGTTGCATCATTCGCACCACTTCAACTGGTCCACTCCACCTTTACCAATGTTTTTTGGTGAACAACTTCAATCTCTAATCAAATAGTATAAACAGATAGTCTGGCTCAAAGGTACGTGAGATGATATGTTTGTCATGCAACTTCTTCGCCTTCTCTATATACCACTTGGCATTTTCATAGGTGTGGAGCCAAAATTCCTCATGCTCGTGAAATCGGCCTACTCTCCTCTTGTTGGTGAACTCAAGATCAAAATTTAATTTATTTATTACCCATTAAGCTGGGTGCACCCATTCCGCCGGGAGATGACATGCTTTGTCAAACACCTGCGAAAGGGAGAAGTTCATATTAGTGTCTTATAAGCCGTTCTGTATGCCCACAATTCATCATCTAGCTTCTCAGCCCAATCCTTTCACTGTGCATTCACGGTATTTTGCAAGATCTTCTTAACCTCTCAATTTGACACCTTTACTTGACCGCTAGTCTAAGGATGACAGGTTTTTGCTACATTGTGTCGCACTCCATACTTAGCCAATATATTTTGCGCTAAATGATTTATAAAGTGCTTACCACCATTGCTGATTACAGCTCATGGAGTTCCAAACCTAGTGAACATATGCTTCTTAATGAGCTTCAACACCCTAGAAATCTAATGAACTAAGCTAGAGCCTAACATGTAGTCTAGTAGCCTAATGAATCTAAAACGTAACGTTAGAGTCCTAAAATAACTTCCCTAACGTAGTACAAGGGTTCTAGTATCTTAACGTCAAGGCATGACCTCGTAGGACCCCACCAAGGGTCCTTGAGGAGGACCCAAGGGAAGGTCCAAAAGATGTTAAAAATAGCTTGTGACAACTATTGGGCACCCACGAGTCGTGGGAGGACCCACGCTCCATGGTTAGGAGGCGTGGGTTGAGACTTAGTCTCCCCAAGTTGGTTCCCCAATTGCCCCTCTCTGACCCAAACCACGGCCAGCCAGGACGGTCCGTGGATAGGGGTCCATGGATCAAGCCATATGTTGCTGCCTAAGTTCGGCCTAAGTGGGGGTACTTTGGTAAATTACTAATTTAATTAATTAAGAGTTGGGACGGTTATTATTAGTTATTTCAGATATATTTAAGTACTTTTAACTATTAATAAACCCTTTGAACACTCATAGCTCACAAACTAAAAACTCAACCAACTTCCCTCCCAAAAGATTCTCTCTCTAGACTCCATTGAAGAACATCAACAAGGTCAAGCTAGGGGTTCAAGATTCATCCCTTTTTACTCCAATTTCGTGAGAAAAACATCAATTAAGGTATGGGAGTCTTGATTCATGGAACACTTTTCTTCATGAAGCCCTTCAACTCTTAATTTCGAAATTTGGTGAATTGTTCAAAAACTAAGGTTTTCATTCTAGCCATGGGTTCTTCTTAAAAATGATGTCATTATGTTAATTGTCTTGTATTATGGATGATTTGATGTTTAATGGTAATTTTTATTGTAAAATTCCTCATGAACCCATGTACTCCCCCATTACCCCAATTGCATGAATTGTGATGGGTGTATTGATGCAAGATGATTACTATGAATTGTATCTATGTTAATTTGGTTATTGAATATTATTTTATTCATGCTTAAATTAGTAATTCTAAGTGTGATTGTGATACATGATTCATGATCCTTGAAAGGGTAAGTTGCCACAGTTTATACATGTTGATGAATATTGTGTATGGACTTGTGATTCACTTGAAAGGTGAAGATCCTATGACTAATGGGTAAATTGAGGTATTGTTGAAAGGTAATTCTTCCCTTACCCATACACTTTGGTTATGCATGAATTGTCTAGGAAGTGTCTATGATGATAATGTTGTTGTTGTGTCATTGCAAGGACAATTACACACACACTCCATGCATAAAAATGATTATGATGTATCAATGGTGTTAATTGAAAGTATAGTTCTCATATGCACCTTTACACATTACTATGCATGAAATGTACTTGACCATGATGATCATATTGTGTTGATTGAAAGTCCATTCTCATGCAAACACATGATCATAATGTGAAAGTTTTCCTCACATACTAATGTTGATTCTAAGGTTGAAAGTACATTCTCACATTATTGAATCTATGAGCTATTTTATGAGTTGTATTGAATGAAGGGAAAAATATTCCTTCACACATGTAAATGCAATTCAAAACTAATTATGTATAATTTGGGAAATAATGCTTAGCACGTAGTGGATATGGTCAATGAGGTAGATGCCATTCCATCAATACAATAGGTCGGGTCATCTAAACTATTCTCATGAGATAGAAGTTCCTCCTCTAATACAATAGGTCGGGTTTCTATAAGCAATCTCCCTATCCCATAACTATGTGCCCACATAGGTCTTTATCTAGTGGATCCACCTTATAGCTATACATTTAGTTCTACCTTAGGCAAGTATGACACCTTCTTTGGTGTGGGGGTATACAACACTGGATTCCATATCGCTCACATGGTCTATGTCGGTTAATGCTATTTTCCCTAAATAATAATAATATGAATTATGATAAGAATATGAGTTATGTACTATGGTTCCTTAAGAAGTTCTACTTAGCATAGATGGGGGTATGGGACTTCATTCAAGTATTGCACAAGTGAGCTTTGAGAGTGATTGTGGTATGTTCTCTTAGGATATGATGATTTATGAGTTATGCATGCTATATTATGAATTATGAACATGAACATGAATATGAACATGGACTATGCTTATGACTTCTTAATGGGTTTACTTAGTGTGAGTGGGGGTATGGGACTTCACTTATACATTGCCCAAGTAGACTTATAAGGGGGATGTGGTGTGGTATCCTTATACTTTGAAGATAAATGAACTTCTGTATGCATGATTTGAATTGTTGATATTAGTGTCTTACTTATTGTAAGATATGAACATGAATTGTCTCCTTGTTTATGAATGTTGGCTATGGATAAGGTCATGGTATATTATGCATGATCATGGTGGCCTAGAAGTGATACTTAGTGTACCTAGAATTAAGGGATCCTATCTATGCATTGAACATGTAGAGTTCCAGGTTACTTATGTGCTGGTTCTATTCATGATGATATTATTTATGATATGATAGACATGAATGTATGCATGTATGTTGAATGGTTGGTTGCTATGAATGACTTTCCTTATAATTCAAGTAATGTACATGACTATTTCCTTATTTATGACTATTGATTATGATGAGGTCTAAGGATAAAATGTATGACTAAGGTAGCTTTAAGGGAGCACTTAGTAGGGTTGGTATTATGGGATGCCAACCATACATTGCACAAGTGTTTCTTAGGGGTTGCTAAGGTGATGGTTTTACTATGTTATGAGTATAAATGTGATTATGGCTTGTATTTTACATTGAAAGTGCATGTTGGTTTCCATACTTGACAAATGCATACTTTTTAACTAAAATATCCTTTTTATCATATTTCAAGGATTTTTATGCATTCTTCCACACTTAGAACTTTATGTTCTAAGCCATTTCTTTCTACATTTTCTATAAGTGTAGGCTTTGGAGATATTGTATTCCATCCTCGTGGCTAGGTTCATAGTAGATCAAGAAGAAAAAGATTGGTGAGTCCTCATTGTATTCGAGGGCTTGGCCATATGTCCTTTATTGTCTTTCTATTATATTGAGACTTTTTGTAAGAGTCGTGTCCCTAAAGTTGTATTCAAAAGTATTAATTCAATGTTATAGATGGTTTGAGACATAGTGTCATAGATTCTCTTTCATTTGATAAAAGACTTCGATTGTAAAGAAAAGTTTTAAATTATGTACTATTTTCCTATGCTATTATGTTCAAGTTATGCTATGAGGCTTATATGAGACTACTTCAGGGTTGAGTACGTTGTGTTACGTCTAGTGGGTACCCCTGGGTTATGACAAACATGGTATCAGAGCATAAGATTTTTGGAATGATTTTTAGGATGTCTCAAACCACATCTAGTAGAGTCTTGTTCATAAATGTGAAGCGCGCCACATTTTATGAATAGGAGGCCATCGGATGTTAGGAAAACTTCACTTCTTCATTCTCTAAGTCATGCCCTAGAGTTTACCTTTATTAGACCATTCTCCTAATATGTGCCCTACGGTTTACAGGATAAGACTACTTTAAGGTCTTACATTGAAGGGATTGAGGAAGATAATGTGGAGCAAGAAGTTCCACTCCAAGCTCTTCTCCAAGCTCCAATTGACCCTATTGGGGAGAATGTAACTCATGCGGACTTTAGGTCCATTATCCAATTGATGGCTCAAGCCTTGACGATGCAAGTCAACAAAGAGGTTGTAACTTCAGAAAGTCCTATAAGAGGGATAGCTACTTCTAGATTGAGAGAGTTTTTAGGGTGGTATCCTCCTATGTTTTATGGCTCCAAGGTGGGAGAAGATCGTCAAGGGTTTGTGGAGGAGGTCTCTAAGGTGTCTGACCGTATGGGGGTAACTTCAATAGAGAAAGTGGAGTTAGCTTCTTGTCAACTCAAAGGGGTTGCACAAATATGGAATGATCAATGGAGAGAGACTAGGTCGGTAAGATTGGGCCCTATAGAGTGGGAAGGGTTCAAGAGTGCCTTTCTAGATAGGTTCTTCCCTTTAGAAATGAGAGAAGCTTTGGTGCTTGAGTTCATCAACCTTAAACAAGGTGATATATGTGTTAAGGATTATGCATGGAGGTTCACTCGATTGTCTAACTATTTTCCAATCCTAGTATCCGATCCCAAATCGGGATGAGTAAGTTTGTGTCGGGATTGTCCAATTTAGTGGCAAATGAATATCGTATGGCCATGTTTGAGCATAATATGAATATCCCTCGTCTTATGGTTTATGCCTTTGAAATTGAGCAAACGAAACTTGAAGAAAGGTTGAAGGAGAAAAAGAGGGTTAGGATGGATGATGGAAATTCATCACTTGAGAGGTCCTTTGGACAAGGTCCTTCTAAGATTCTCCCAAAACTTAAGGGGGAAAGGGTGTCTAACTCTAAGCCTAAAAGAGGAAGCAATAGTGAATCGGTGTTACCTAGGCCTACTTGCAAAATATGTGGAAGGAAGTATCTTGGTAAGTATCTAGCCGGCACGAAGGATTGTTATGGTTGTGGTGGGAGTGAGCTCAAAATAAGAGATAGCCCGGTACTTACCACTAGGGGAAGAGAAAGGAAGAAAATTAGGTCTGATGCTCTTCAAGCTAGAGGTGAACAAGAGTGTCCTTCTAATGTGGCTACCGGTATGTGTTTTATGCTTACCTCTATTCCGGTAATACTTGTCTTTTGTGACTTGATAAATTGGACATGATGAACTTTTGTATTGTCCTTAGTATTCATGGGTTTAATTGTGGCCATATGTGTTTGTTGGTATAACCCAACTTAGCCATAATGAGTTTTATGATGTGTTGGATTTTGATGAATAGTGGTGCTTAAGTGAAGCCTAGAGGTATTGAGTGAGTAAACTCTTTTGAAAGAGGCTAGAAGTGTAAATTCTCAATGGTTTAGGATCACCTTGTGTGTGAAAGATGTAAAAGTTGAGTGATAACTTGTCCCGACCTTAGAATTTCAAGAAAGGTGCTTAGATGGCAAGGTCATTGAGTATTTTAGATATTCATGATTTGGTTTGAATTGAAATTCAAACCTTAGGAGGTGTAGTGAGTTTGAGGAGTTTAGTCCCGGTTTGGTAGGCATGTGAGACCTTGAGTGGTGTTGGTAAGTTTCCTTGTGAGCAAGAGTGCTTAAATGAGAACCTCTCTAATTTTGAAGTACCAATTGGGATCTTAGACCAGCAAGTTAAGAAATAGAAGAGTAAGGAAGTGCTTCTATGAAAATATTGAGGAGTGGTATTTTAGTAAGGGTTTTAGTTAAAGGTGCTTATTTGGGAGGCCAAGGGACAATGAGATGTCCCAATATCCTTATGTTCCCTTATATTTCTCCTCTAGCTTAAGATGATAAGTTCTCCTTGACTCATTTCTTCATTGTGGAGTTTTGGATGTATATGTGTCCCTTGATTCCCTTGTCACATAGAGTTACTTTTGTTAACCTTGGTAAGGTTTGATGCATGAGTATTAGACCTCAATGGTTTTAGAGCCCGGTAAGGTTATAATGAGCCTTGGTAAAGCTAGAGTTTGTTAGAAAGGAGTAGTATTTGAGGTTTTCGTAAGAAAGGGGCTTACTCCCAAGTGGGAGATCATGTGCTTAGATAGCAATATTGATTGAGAGTCCCGATATCCTCATCCTTTTCTTCTATTCCTATTCTAGCTTGAGACCAAGAGTCTCCATTTGAGCTTGTTTTATGTCTAGGAGTCATGAGTGTTTTAGAAATTTTCATGATATCCTATGTTATGCATGTTTTTGAAATATTCTTATTTTGTATAAAATGGGTTTTTCATGATTTACATGTTCCCCATGTTGTTGTGTATCTTAGTATGGTGATGTCATATTTGACTTCATGAGATGATTTGATGAACATGCTTTGATATGTTTTGATGAAATGGCATAATGGCTCCATAGGGTTGTGTTAAGCTTGTTTCTAGTTGGAAAAGATAGTTCCTCCTATGACTATGTGATTAATGATGTCTAGAAATGGTTGTGTAGGCTAACTCCCAAGGGGGAGATGGTGTGCCTATCTATACATTTATTGTTATATGCTTATGTGTTGCCATGACTTCTTTATATAGTGCATGTTCATGAAAACTTGTGTTTTGAAAGGAATGAGTTTATGTGTATTGTTTTCCTCATGTTGTAATGCATTGAGTATGAGTGCCTATTGTACTTCATGAGAATAAAAATATGACTTTGGTTTGGAGTTGAGAAATTCCTCCTTGAATGGAATGCTTTGTGAGAGTAAATTTCATATGAACTCCATGAGATTATGTTGAGCATATTATGACTAGGAGATGGTAGTTCCTCCTTGAACATGGATAGCTATTGAGATTCTTGCATCTTGGGTTGGTAGATGTAGTTCCTACTTTCTTGTATTGCATTGGCCATGTTGTGAAATGGAGTTGAAGTTTCCCTCCTTTTGAATAGTGCATGTTGTGAATAGTGCATTTGCAAGTTTTGCACATTTTGATGTTACATGCATAATGGGCTGTTAGTCTAGAGTTTCTAACTTAGTTTGGTGTTTAGATCATCATTCGAGGATGGATGTTCCCAAGGGGGAAATAATGTAACACCTCCGAAATCTAATGACCTAAGCTACAGCCTAACATGTAGTCTAGTAGCCTAATGAAGCTAAAACGTAAGGTTAGAATCCTAAAATAACTTCCCTAACGTAGTACTAGGGTTTTAGTGTCTAAACGTCAAGGCATGATCCCCCTAGGACCCCCCCCCCCAAGGGTCCTTGAGGAGGACCCAAGGGAAGGTCCAAAAGCTATCAAAAACAGCTTGTGACCACGATTGGGCACCCACGAGTCGTGGGTGGACCCACTCTCCATGGTTGGGAGGCTTGGGTTGAGACTTAGTCTCCCCAAGTTGGTCCCCCAATTTCCCCTCTCCATCCCAAACCACGGCCAGCCCAGACAGTCCGTGGACCCATCCATGCTCCGCGGATAGGGGTTTGTGGATCAAGCCCTGTGCTGCTGCCTAGGTTCGGCCTAAGTGGGGGTATTTTGGTAAATTACTAATTTAATTAATTAAGGGTGGGGACGGTTATTATTAGTTATTTCAGATATATTTAAGTACTTTTAACTATTAATAAACCCTTTGAACTCTCATAACTCACAAACTCAAAACTCAACCAACTTCCCTTCCAAAAGATTCTCCCCTAGACTCCATTGAAGAACATCAACAAGGTCAAGCTAGGGGTTTAAGATACATCCTTTTCACTCCAATTTCGTGAGGAAAACATCACTTAAGGTATGGGAGTCTTGATTCATGGAACACTTTTCTCCATGAAGCCATTCAACTCTTAATTTCGAAATTTGGTGAATTGTTCAAAAACTAGGGCTTTCATTCTAGCCATGGGTTCTTCCTAAAACTGATTTCATTATGTTAATTGTCTTGTATTATGGATGATTTGATGTTTAATGGTAATTTTTATTGTAAAATTCCCCAAGAACCCATGTACTCCCCCATGACCCCAATTTCATGAATTGTGATGGGTGTATTGATGCAAGATGATTACTATGAATTGTATCTATGTTAATTTAGTTATTGAATCTTATTTTATTCATGCTTAAAGTAGTAATTCTAAGTGTGATTGTGAGACATGATTTATGACCATTGAAAAGGTAAATTGCTAGGGTTTATACATGTTGATGAATGTTGTGTATGGACTTATGATTTACTTGAAAGGTGAAGATCCTATGACTAATGAGTAAATTGAGGTATTGTTGAATGTCTTTCTTCCCTTACCCATACACTTGGTTATGTATGAATTGTCTAGGAAGTGTTATTGATGATAATTTTGTTGTTGTATCATTGCAAGGACAATTACACACACACTCCATGCATAAACATGATTATGATGTATCAATGGTGTTAATTGAAAGTATAGTTCTCATATGCACCACCTTTACACATTACTATGCATGAAATGTACATGACCATGATGATCCTATTGTGTTGATTGAAAGTCTATTCTCATGCAAACACATGATCATAATGTGAAAGTTTTCCTCACTAATGTTGATTCTAAGGTTGAAAGTACATTCTCACCTTCTTGAATCTATGAGCTATTTTATGAGTTGAATTGAATGAAGGGAAAAATATTCCTTCATACATGTAAATGCAATTCAAAACTAATTATGTATAATTTTGGAAATAATGCTTAGCACCGAGTGGATATGGTCAATGAGGTAGATGCCATTTTGTCAATACAATAGGTCGGGTCATCTAAATTATTCTCATGAGATGGAAGCTCCTCCGCAAATACAATAGGTCGGGGTTCTAGAAGAAATCTCCCTATCCTATAACTATATACCCACATAGGTCTTTAGCTAGTGGATCCACCTTATAGCTATACATTTAGTTCTACCTTAAGCAAGTAGTACACCTTCTTCGGTGTGGGGTTATACGACACCAGATTCCATGTCGCTCACATGATCTAGGTCGGTTAATGCTATTTTCCCTAAATAATAATAATATGAATTATGATAAGAACATGAGTTATGTACTATGGTTCTTTAAGAAGTTCTACATAGCATGGATGGGGGTATGGGACTTCATTCAAGCATTGCACAAGTGAGCTTTGAGAGTGATTGTGGTATGTTTTCTTAGGATATGATGATTTATGAGTTATGCATGCTTTATTATGAATTACGAACATGAATATGAACATGGACTATGCTTATGACTTTTTAATGGGTTCACTTAGTGTGAGTGGGGGTATGGGACTTCACTTATACATTGCACAAGTAGACTTATAAGGGGGTTATGGTGTGATTTCCTTATACTATGAATATAAATGAACTTATGTATGCATGATATGAATTGTTGATATGAGTGTCTTACTTATTATAAGATATGAACGTGAATTGTCTCTTTGTTTATGAATGTTGGCTATGGATAAGGTCATGGTATGTTATACATGATCATGGTGGCCTAGAAGCGATACTTAGTATAGATAGGATTATGGGATCTTATCTATGCATTGCACAGGTAGAATTCAAGGTTACTTATGTGATCGTTCTATTCATGGTGATATTCTTTATGATATGATGACATATGAATGTATGTTTGTATGTTGAATGATTGGTTGCGATGAATGACTTTCCTTATAATTCAAGTAATGTACATGACTATTTCCTTATTTATGACTATTGATTATGATAAGGTCTAAGGATAAAATGTATGACTAAGGTAGCTTCAAGGGAGCACTTAGTAGGGTTGGTATAATAGGATGCCAACCATATATTGCACAAGTGTTTCTTAGGGGTTGCTAAGGTGATGGTATTACTATGTTATGGGTATAAATGTGATTATGGCTTGTCTTTTACATTGAAAGTGCACGTTTGTTTCCAAACTTGACAAATGCCTACTTTTTAACTAAAATATCCTTTTTATCATATTTCAAGGATTTTTATGCATTCTTTCATACTTAGTACTTTATGTGCTAACCTATTTCTTTCTACATTTTCTATAAGTGTAGGCTTTGGAGATATTAGATTTCATCCTCCTGGCTAGGTTCATAGTAGATCAAGAAGAAGAAGATTGGTGAGTCCTCATTGTATTCGAGGGCTTGGCCATATGTCCTTTGTTGTCTTTCTATTATATTGAGACTTTTTGTAAGGGTCGTGTCCCAAAAGTTGTATTCAAGAGTTTTAATTCAATGTTATAGACTATTTGAGACATAGTGTCATAGATTCTCTTTCATTTTATAAAAGACTTCGACTGTAAAGAAAATTTTTAAATTCCGCACTATTTTCCTATGCTATTATGTTCAAGTTATGCTATGAGGCTTGTATGAGACCCCTTTGGAGTCTAGTACGCCGTGTTACGTCTAGGGGATACCCCTGGGTCGTGACAGAGAAGTTCATAATGGTGTCTTATAAGCCATTCTGTATGCCCACAATTCATCATCTAGCTTCTCAACCCAATCCTTTCACTATGCATTCACAGTATTTTGCAAGATCTTCTTAACCTCTCAATTTGACACCTCTACTTGACCTCTAGTCTAAGGATGATAGGTTTTTGCTACCTTGTGTCGCATTCCATACTTAGCCAATATATTTTGCACCGAATGATTTATAAAGTGCTTACCACTATTGTTGATTATAGCTCATGGAGTTCCCAACCTAGTGAACATATGCTTCTTAATGAGCTTCACCACAACCTTTGCATCATTAGTGGGTAAAGCGACAATATCGACCCACTTAACCCCATAGACAACTGCCACCAGAATTTAAGGATTTCCATTGGAAGTAGGAAAAGGACCATGAAGTCTATCCCTCATAAATAAAATATCTCAACCTCAAGAATATTTATTAATGGCATCTTATGTTGTATCGAAATGGTTCCTATTTTCTGACACTGATCACAACCCTTCACAACAATTGCAACCTCTTTGAACAAGTCGGCCAAAAGAAACTCGACTGCAATACTTTATCTGTTGTACGCTCCCCTCCATAGTGGCCTCCATATGGGGAAGAATGACAATTCTTATCCCATATATAGAACCTAGCATCATGGCTCAACTTTTGCTTTTTGTGCATAGATACACCAAGTGGGAACAATCCACTTACCAAAAAGTTCACAATATCTGCATACCAAGGCACTTGAGCAATTAAGATAGGATCTTAAAGGGTAACTTCCAAGTAGGAGCAATTAAGATAGGATCTTCAATTAGATTCTTCTTCAGCAACTCAAAGGCTCTCACATACTTTCATCAAATACAAATTTCACCTCCTTCTCCAACAAACTACACATAGGTCTAGCAATCTTGGAGAAATCCTTGATAAACCTCTTATAGCATGCACAAGGAAACTTATAACACCTTTTACTAAAATCGGAAGTGGCAATTTCTCAATTACCTCTACCTTGGCTCTATCAATTTCACACCCACTCTTCTAGACTTTATGACCCAGCACAATGCTTTCTCAAACTAGGCAATGACATTTCTCCCAATTCAGCACAAGATTTGTTTCATCACATCGAGCAAGGACCCTGTCAATATTTCACAAACATAGATTAAAAGACTCACCGAATAGCGAGAACTCATCTATAAACACTTCAAAAAAATCCTACACCATATTGTGAAAGATTTCCATCGTACATCTCTGAAATGTGGATGGTGCCTTACAAAGTCCAAAAGACATAGATCTATAAGCATATGTGCCATACAGACAAGTGAAGGTAGTCTTCTCTTGGTCCTCCGGTGCAATCACAATTTAGTTGTAGCCTGAGTAACCATCCAGAATATAATAATATTCCTGCCATGTTAATCTATCCAACATTTGATCAATGAAGGGAACTAGGTTGTGATCTATTTTTGTGGCCTCGTTCAGCTTAAGATAATCCATCCAAACTCACCATTTAGTGATTGTCCTAGTGGGGAGCAGTTCATTCTTGTCGTTTATTACCACAGTCATGCCACCTTTCTTAAGCACACATTATACCAGGCTTACCCACTTGCTATACGATATTGGGTATACCATCCCTACATCTAACCACTTTATTACCTTTTTACACACTACATCTTTCATGACAAGATTCAGCTGACTTTGGTGTTGTATACTCAGCCTATGGCTTTCTTCCATATATATTTTATGTATGCAAAATGTCGTGTTGATCTCGTGTATGTCGGACATCGGCCAACCAATGGTTGATTTCCTCTATTTTTGAATTGTTAAAGACGTTTGAACTTGTAATTAAGAGAAATCTGTAGAAAGAATCATATGTAAGTTTTTGTCATCTCTAAAAATTCATACCTCAGATGTGATGGAAGTGATTTTAGATGTAGCTTGGGTGCTTCTTCAATTAATGGCTTAGGTGGAGGACCCAACACCTTATTCAAGTGTTTTCAGCTGTCTTTTGATATTCCCACACTAGGAATATCCAAAAGTGGTACTAATTCATATGCCTCAGTATCACCGTAGATTTCATGGCCCATCAACACTCGCTCTGATGGATTTCTTGATGCAATGTAATGAGCTTCTGAAACAAGATCTATCATTGTTACAACCGACAACTCTTTATAGACAGCCATAATTTCAGTGCTCGGTACATGTCAAAGACCACAACTTTATCGTGAGCCCTCATAGTTAACTGACCTGCAGTTACATCTATCATGGCTCACCCAGTGGCCAAAAAAGGTCTCCTAAGAATAAAGATCACCTCAGGGTTAGGCTCAAATATTAACACAATGAAATCAACTGAAATTATCAATGATCCCACTTGGACCAAAACATCTTCCACAACACCTTCCGGCCTAGCTATTGATCGATCTGCCAACTATAAGATAATGGTAGTGGATTAGAGCTACCCGACTCCAATTTTTTTTGTACAAAGATGTTGGGAGAAGATTAATGCTTGCACCTAGATCACACAACCCTCGAGCATGAATGGTTTGCCCTATAGTGATCTGAACCGTAAAACTTTTCGGATCCTTTAGCTTAGTAGGTAGCCTGTTTTGTATTCTGGAACGGCACTCTTCAGTAAGTACCACAGTTTCATATTCTTTTAGCCTCTTTTTGTTCTCTACAATCTCCTTCACATATTTTTCATACCTAGGTATTCCCTGCAAAACATCAACAAAAGGCAGATTAATGTAAGCTTGTTTTAGAAGAGAAAGAAACTTACCAAAGCATTCATCCTCACTCTACTTTTTGAACTTCAGGAGAAATGGTGGAGGTGGTTTCGCTTTGGGTTGTACTATTTCCTCAAGTGTACCTTGTCCACTTTCACTACTCTTCTTTTCTCCTCTCACCATTTCATTTTTTCTATTTTTCGGAGCCAACTCCCCCAATTGCAGCCCACTACGGGTACCCAAAATATTAAACTACCTCGGTTAGGATCTGTATTACTTGGTAAACCCCCTTGAGGACATGAGTTTTGGGAACTAGCAAATTGCCCAAATGCTTTTCTAAATTTTGTGTCGCCAATTGATTGTTTCTCAAATCAACAGCTATCTTATCCATATTTGCACTCGCTCTAGCCTACTCAGCCATATCTTCTTTAACATCTCCTCAGTACTCATGTTTCATTGCTGACCACTTTGAGTAACTTTTTGGCCCTGCTGTTGATAATATTTCTCATTACCATGAGGTCGATATTGATTTTGGCTCTATTCATGATTTAGGTTTCTTCTCCATGAAAGATCTTTATGGTTCCGCCAACCAAGATTATAAGTGTTTTTTGAAGTTTTGGTGTCCCCCTCCCCACTGTACATTACATACAAAATTCACGGCATCTCGTTTTGCTCCACAATAATCAGTAATATGTTCACCACTTCAACATATCTCACAGCATATTTGTGACTGTTGTACCACATTTACTTGGGCAAGCTAATGTACTACATTTACTTGGGCAAGTTGTTGTCCCAATGACATATTGCTGAAATGGGTGTTCATCATGTTCTGCATCGCAGCAATTTATGCAGTTAAAGTTGTAATTGCATCTACTTCTAACATCCGAGCAGTTTTCTACACCACAGGTCTTGCGCCTCTTCCATTCCACTCAAGATTTCCCTGTGAGATTATATTCATCTAAGTGAACGATTCAACATAAGTCTTCTCCCAATCTTGTCCTCCTGCAACTGAATCAAGCATAATATTTGTGTTTGGTTCCAAACCCTCAATGAAGTTATGGAACAAGACTTTGTTCGCTTGATGATGATGTGTACTCCTCAATAGTAATTATGATTTGAATCTATCTCTTGCCTAGTATAAATCCTCTTCTCCTTTCTGCTTAAAACTTAGTATCTCACTCCTAAGCTTGGCTGTTTTTTCATTTGGAAAGAACCGTATAAAAATAATTCAAGCTAGATCATCCCATGATGTAATAGAGTTCGCTGGCTACAATTTCAACAGAGAGAAAGTTAACAAGGTGAGTGTCACATAATCAGGGGATACTCCCATTAGGGTGTACGTGTCACTGATTTCGAGGAAGTTCTGAATGTACACTTTAGGATCCTCATGAGGTAAACCAGTAAACTATCCATTAGTATGCAATAGTTGCACCATATTCTGTTTCAACTCAAACCTACCACCAGCATGTTGTTTCTCAATACACGGAGTGACATTAGTTGTGTATGGGATTGCCATGTCAAGGACTGTCATTTGTACCATTGCTACAAGTTTTGTTGGTTCTGCTGGTTCGATTTCAACCAGAGAGACATGATACGGAAAAAGTAGTTGCCTTCTCCGGTAGTGAAAGACTCGTTCTGATTCAACGAATGGCTCTACAAGCTCCTGGTCACCTTCCAGTTTGACGTCCAAAAGAAACGTGCAATAACCAATAGCTAAGATCAAGTTTTCAACACTTGAATAATAAACTTATAAACGAGGTAAATCAAATAAATTATAATTCTAAAGTCCATGGTGACGGCGCCAATAAATTTTTGTGTCCAAACGCATAGGCAAATGTACGCGGTTATGCAAGTAATAAAGTATCTTTTTTTCTGAGTTGAATATCATACCCATAGAGACATGAGATTAGAAGGTATTCAATTTTTCCAATAACTGTAATTTAAAGCACGTGTTTCTAGAAAGGCTGATGAATGATTCTAAATTATGTATTAATTAAAGTAAACCAAGCTAACTAATATGATTCGGTTTCGAGTTGGAGTTAAGACAATGACTTAATAAAATTCACGGTTGCAGCCTACTTTGGATTCATGCACACTATCTCCTTTAATGAACTTCAATTGGTTATCAAATCACTAATTTAAAGGATTAAATATATGATCATGGCCTCCCGACCTCTAAACACCTACCATAATTTGCATCATAACTACACCATTGAGTGGGAACATGCTGAACCAATTACCGAGAATAATATTTCCATGCTGTTATCAATCAAGCAAGGTTTCTAGGTATATCCCTGTCCTAGATACAAATTCACTTTAAGTATAAAAAAGATCATTTTCCTTTTGTCCCACGTACAATCATCTTATTCTTCTTCCGAGTTCAATTCAGACAATACATATATTTCAATGGTGGTCAATCATGAAATACTAATTCAAGAACAAAAGAGCAAATTATGCGATAACAAACTTCAGTCCATTAAATTCCATTATATACAATCATTGTGTAGCCACAGGCCTAGAAGAAGGAATTTTAGCTACTCATAATGTGATTCTCAATCTTCAAGTATTCAATAATATAAGAGAAATCTATAAAAGTAAAGAATAGGAATGAACCCTAAAATTTTAAGAAATAATTCTTCAAGTCGTCATTCTCCAAAAGCTAGAAAAAGAATAATTAAAATAATAAAATTCGAGTATATTTATAGTTTGGGAAAAGTCAATGGAAATTTGGGCTTAGGGCCACGACATGGAGGTGCTCTGCAGATTTGGTTTTTATTGAACTTCTCCTCTCCACGACGCGGAGAGGATACATACACTTCTGTCACAACAACCATCGATCATGAAATAATAAACTCCCCCTCCACAACTAGGAGAGGATACAGAGCTGGGGATTTTCTCACTTTGAACTTCTTCTTCTTCTTTTTTCTTTTTTTTTTCTCACTTTGAACTTCCTTTTTCTCTTTTGAGCCTTTTTCTTTGTGCCGTAGTGATTGGATCCAACTACACTTCACGTTCTTCCATTTTTGTGCCTTTTTTCTCTTGCTTCCCAACCTACCGTCACTAATCACATCGGTTAATCCTAATGCAATAAAATGCTTCAAAAATTATAGATAAAATGGAAAATTGTCCTCAAACTTAGCTAGATTATGGGTGTTATTTGGATCCTAGGCATATAAATACGCCTAAGATCATCCTTTATTGCAAGTTGTTTCCAGCCGTCAAGCCGTAAGGTGATAAGGAGATTATAGAGCCATTCACTGAATCAGAACGAATCTTTCACTACCGAAGAAGGCAAGCACCTTTTCTGTACCATATCCCTCTGGTCGAAATTGAACTAGAAGCACATGTAGCAATTGAGATGACAGTCCATGATGTGGAAATCCCATGCATAACTAATGTTACGTCAAGTATTCAGAAGCCACATGTTGGTGGTAGATTTAAGTTAAAACAGACTATGGTTAAAAATTCAAACCAAAAATGACTAATTATTACAATGATCCATGAGTTGCCTCACATGAATTGCATGGTTGAATGTCATGGCTCGACCCATTTTTTTATCATTCATTATTTAGCTCAACATCTTCTCGATCTCGTTATGCATCCTTACCAAAATAGTGATTGGCTCGTTATTCATTTTTTAAGAACATTGTCGCATCCTTCCCTTTAAGCTCAACTGCGCCGTGTTGTGTCATCCTCACCACTTTGAAAGGTCCACTCCATTTAGACCTTAGTTTTCTGGGAATAATCTAAGTCTAGAGTTGAAGAGCAAGACTTTTTGTCTTGGAGCGAAAGTGTGGGAGACTATATGCTTATCATGCCATCTTTTTTGTCTTTTCTTTGTACAACTTAGCATTCTCATAGCATCCAGAAGCTTGTGCAACTGTCCTATTCTTTTTCGTTGTGCTAGTTCTGGATCAAGATTCAACTACTATATCGCCCAATATTCTTGATGCTCTAACTTTGCCGGAAGATGGCACGCTTTACCGAACACCATATGATAGGGAGAAGTCCCTATAGGTATCTTATATGTTCTATACACCCATAATGCATCATCAAGCTTCGGAACCAATCTTTTCATTGTGCATTCAGTGTTTTCTGAGAGATTTGCCTAACCTCTTTATTTGGCACTTCAACTTGACCACTAGTCTATGGGTGGTATGTTGTAGCTACCTTATGACGTATACCATACTTGGCCAGAAGATTATTCACCATATGGTTAATAAAGTGCTTACCTCCATCACTTATGATCGCCTTTAGAGTACCAAAACGAGTGAAAATATGCTTCTTGATGAATTTAATCACCACCTTTGAATCATTAGTGGGAAGAGCTACAACATCAACCCACCTGGACATATAATCTACCGCCACTAGAATTTATTGGTTTCCATCCGATGGTGGGAAGGGACCCATGAAGTGAATACTCCACACATCAAAGATTTCTACCTCAAGAATATTGATTAGTGGCATCTCATGTCTTCTAAATATAGTACCTTGCCTTTAACATTGGTCACACTCTTTTACATAAGCCATAGAATCTTTGAACAAAGTGGGCCAGAAAAAGCCAGATTGTAATACCTTGTGAGTTGTGCATTCTCCTCCATGATGTCCTCCATTAGGACTTGCATGACAACCCTCGAGTAATTTCTTAACCTCATTTTCTAGAATACATCTTCGCACAACTTGATCTACCCCTTATTTAAACAAATATGGTTCATCCAAGATGTAAGATTTGGCATCATGCTTCAGCTTCTTCTTTGTTGAGTTGTTAATCCCAGTGGGAACACTCCAATAACCAATAGATTTAATATGACAGTGTACCATGGCACATGGAAGATATCTAAGTCCATCAACTGCTTATTCGGAAATTCTTCACAGATTTGTTATCCTTATTTCACATGAGATATGTCTTCTAACCTCGAAAGATGATCAACTATTTGTTTCTCTATGCCTTTTCAGTCTTTGATTTCAAGGTCAAACTTTTTTAGAAGCAATATTCACCGAATGAGCCTTAGCTTAGAATGCTTCTTGTTGAATAGGTACGTAATAGTTGGATGGCCAGTAAAGATAATCACTTTGATACCTACCAAATACGATCTGAACTTGTCGAAGGAGAACACTAGAGCAAGCATCAGTCACTGTGTAATTAGCTTGGGTATAATCAAGGGTCTTGCTAGCATAATAACACAAATAGAACACCTTATCTCTTCTTTGTCACAATATTACATCCACTGCTACATCGCTTTCATCACACATGAGTTCAAATGGTAACTCCCAGTTAGGAGCAATCTAGATTAGAACTTTTATTAAGTTCTTCTTCTGTACCTCAAATGCTTTCACACAATTTACATTGAACTCAAATTTCACCTATTTCTCTAAGACACTGCATATAGGTCTGATAGTCTTGAAAAAATCCTTAATGAATCTCTAGTAAAAACCTACATGTCCTAGAAAGCTTCTTACTCCTTTGATATAAATCGGTGGTGGAAATTTCTCTATTGCCTCAATTTTGGCTTTATCCACTTCTAATCCATGATTCAATACCTTGTGACTCAGAACTATGCCTTTCTGAACCAAGAAGTGACATTTTCCCCAATTAAGTACCAAGTTTGTATCTTCACAATGAGCAAGTACTTTATCAAGGTTTTGAAGTCATACCTCAAAAGACTTCACAAAGAAGGAGAAATCGTCCATAAATACCTCTACAAAGTCCTCCACTATGTCATGAAAAATAGCCATCATACATCTCTGGAAACTAATTGGCGCATTATAGAGTCCAAAGGGCATACTCTTAAAATCATATGTACCATAAGCACAAGTGAAAGTAGTCTTCATTTGGTCCTCGGGTGCAATCACAATTTGGTTCTATCCTGAATATCCATCTAAAAGTACTATTGCCTTACTAAACAGTCAATCATTTGATCAATGAAAGGGACAGGATAGTGGTCCTTCCTTGTGGCATCATTCAACTTTCGGTAATCCATACAAATTCTCTGCCTAGTAACAGTTCTCATGGGAATCAACTAATTGTTTTCATTCTTAACCATTATCATACCTCTTTTCTTTGGAACACATTATATTGGACTTACCCACTTATTGTCAGAGATAGTGTATACGATTCTAGCATCTAACAACTTGATCACTTTATTTCTCAGCACCTCTTGCATTAAAGGATTTTGCCGACGTTGATGTTGTGCGCTCAACTTGTGGTCTTCCTCCATATAAATTTTGGGCATACACAAAGCCAGACTAATCCCATGAATATCACACATCTTCCACCCAATAGCTTTCTTCCTTCCCTTCTAAATCTTCAATGCTACATCAACTTGTGCTTCCAACAACTCTGCAGAAAGTATCACTGATAAAGTTTCATTGTCACCTAGATATGCATACCTTAGGTGAGTCGGGAGAGATTTAAGCTCTAACTTGGAGGCTTCTATAATTGATGGTTTGGGTGGAGGTCCCAAAACTTGATCTAACGATTCCGCTTTGACTCTCTGGATTCCCACAAGATCCACATCAAGACAAATGGCTAGCTCTTGAGTTTTAACATCCCTAAACATGTCATGGCCTATCAGTACTCTTTGAAATGGATCTCTAGAAGCAATATAAAGTGATTATATGGCTAGGTCCATAATATTGATAGCAAACAACTCCTCGTAGACAACTGTGAATTTCAAAACGTGATAGACATCAAAGACTTCTACCTTGTCATTGTCTCTCATGGTCTATTGCCCTGATGCTACATCAATCAATTGTCACCCTGTGGCTAAGAAAGGTCATCTCAAGATGAATGGTACTTCAGAATTAGGCTCAAAATTTAGGACCACAAAGTCCACCAGAAAAATCAACGACCCTACATGTACCAACACATCTTCCATTACCGTTTCTGACCTAGCAACAGATCTATCTGCAAACTGTAAGATGATAGTGGTTGGTTTTTGACTACCCAACCCATGTTTTTTATATAAGGTTGTTGGCGAGAGATTTATACTTGCACCCAAATGACATAATACCTGGGCATAGACACTTTTCCCAATTGTAATTTGTACCGTGAAGCTACTCGGATTTTCAACACTTTGGGTAGTCTATTATGAATTTTGGAACTACACTCTTTAGTAAGTGTCATTATTTCATACTCAGTCAACCTTATTTTGTTTGCCACTGTCTCCTTCACATACTTGGCGTATTTAGGAATTCCCTACAAAATATTAATATAATGTAAACTAATGTGAACTTGTTTAAGGAGAGAGAAGCTTACCGAAGCACTCATCTTTGTTGTGCTTCTTGAACTTTTGTGGAAAAGGAGGAGGTGATTTTACTTGTAGGGCAACCCTCTCGGCATTCGAATTTTGACCAACCTCTTCTTGTTTCTTTTCTTCGCTTACTACTTCAGTATTTCTCATCTTTGAAGCTAGTTCTTTTAATTGTTACCCACTTCTCGTGCCCATAACATTCATTTGTTTGAGGTTAGGATCTGTGTCACCTGAAAGACCCCCTTATAGATGTACAATGGTAGCATTAGCCAAATTGTCTAACCTACCTTTCCAATTTTTAATTTGACATTTGAGTGTTTCTCAACTCTGCTCCAAACTTATGTACCTCTGCATTATTTTTTCCTATCTTAGCCATCAACTGCTTGAACATCTCTTCATTAGTCATGTTTCCTTGTTGGGTGCCTTGGTTACCACTTTGACTTTGGTTCTTATACTGCTGACATCCACATGATTTATGATCTGTCATTGCCTCCATTTCTCCACCAAAAATCATTCATGACACACTCAATGGTAAGGCATATGTCGATCAGCAAGGCAAAAAGGGACATGAGGTAATTTGGAATAACATGGATCACTATTTTAGTAATATCTCTTTCTTTGCTCATGACAGGATTGAGCATTCCCAATTCTGAAGTTTTGCAAGCACCTTATCTAGGATAAAACTGAAGGGTTCCTTCTTATATTAATTGGTAAATCAAGGTATTATCTTGATTTATGAACTTGTTTTACATGCAGAATCGATGCAACAACATCCTTCACCTCTTCTGTGGTATTTCTGTTGAAATATATTTCATATTTATGAAAGTTAACCTGCTGGCCAGATGCATTTCGATAGAGCAGTAGATAGTGTTCAATAATATTATTCTTTGATTCCACGACTGTAAGAAAATATAAGGTGGCATCTACAAAAAAAAAGGTGAAATATATTTCAGATTTATGAAACTTAACCTGCTGGCCATATGCATTTTGATAGAGCAATAGATATTGTTTAATTATATTAGCCTCTAATTCCACAACTTTAAAAAAGTATTATGCATCATATGCAAGAAAAAAATATGAGTAATTAGTGTAGCCTTCAGAGTGACTTTCACTCCGTTAAGAGTGTCTTGATGTCTCGATCCAAAATCGGGTGTGATGGCACATGTCTTACCCCATCAAGACAGGTCAGCCTAAACAAACCTCAACAAGGGTAAATGCGGAAGTAAGAAAGGAAATAAGAACTAACATAACATAAGTATTACGAAAATCATAATATAATCAAAACTTTCTCCAAAATCTGTTTGTCACGTGTACAACTTACTAAGTACTACAAACATATTCAAAGAAAACACAAGTCTGAATGTCTTCATATCTAGAATATATTAAGAAAATAATAAAAGGGTAAGTAACATCTATTGGGATGACTAGCAGCTGCCTCCTGAACTTCAAAAGCAAGCCTTGAACTAAGATACATGAGGATGATCAAGATGATTTGGGCTCGTAATCTACAAGAGTGTATAAAGCAAGGGAGTGAGTACCAAAAAAACAACGGTACTCAACAAGCATGTTTAGCTGACCCATACTAAAGTGATGTCGAACACATTGTACCTTGACTCACCATCCAAGTCTCCACATACTACAACCTTCACATAAATCTAAATCAAGTGCAATGCAATGTAATGCAAATGCTATATAAAATGATGCATATTTGTCATATCGATACACATCCGTTGTACAAGCATCACAGGACTCATTGGGGGCATATATGTCCATGTATCCGCCCTCAGTGCGGGGCACATCCTTCAAAATTATATAAAATTGCTCTTGGCGTGGGGCATGTGGTCTCAAAAAACCTCATATACTGTTTTGATAAAAACTTTTCCTTTATGACAGATATAAATGTTCATAGTACCCCCTTAATCAACAAATTGGCTAACACCAACAAATCTCCATCTTTAATCAACTCTACCAAATTACTACCTTTAGCAGCACCAATATATATTTTTTTCTACATTGGTATCCCCAAAATTCCTATAGTAGTTTTTCACTTTTGGAATAGACAAATAGTCTATATCAACATTGAAGGCATACTCTATATTTCCCCCAATATAAATAGGTCCTACCTTAATCACAACTATATCATCGATGTGAAACCTCAAATTTATGTACTTAGTGTTCACTATCTTAGAATAATTGAAATATGCAAAATTTAATAAGCTAACTATATGAGCAGTAGCTAAATATCGCCATCAATAAGAATATTAAGTTCACGAGTAAAGAAAAAGTACCTTGTGTAGTCAATTTCTTCTCCTTTCACCTCTTTTCAGAATAATGAATCAAATTCTAAAAAATTATACAAAATGTTTAATATTTTAATACAAAAATAATTATCCTAATATTTTGGACAAATCAGCAACTACCCTTCGAACTATGATGGATTTGTGGACTAATAGTGAAAATTCTAATTTTACTCAAAAATATTCACGACTCAGTTGAGGAAGATATCGATGGGTACTTTACACATTGACGGTTATATTTTAATTTATTTGCCATGGTGGAATTCGTTTCCACATGGCAATCTATAGTGACATATTTATTTATTTTTTAAAAAGAGTGTAATATACACATCATTATATTATTTGAGATATGTTTTTAAAACTAATGAAGGATAGTTTAATGTATTATTTACACTCTCAATAGTTTATATATGAAACTTAAATAAAAAAATATATAATTCAAAAATATGTTTTTAACTTTTATATCATATATTAATAATTTTTTAATTACTACTCTCTCTCAGTCCAACAATAGTTGTTCACTATTGACTTGGCACACCCCTTGAGAAACTATAATCAGAAGGGTAATTTTAATATATCTCCCTTTGAATATAATAAATACAATGTCTTGAAAAATATGATAGGGAAATGATTATAATTAATGATAAAAGTAAATTAAAAATTAAGTGTAAAATTATCCATAGATTTTATAAAGTAGACAAATATTGTTGGACATTTATTTTTAATATAGTAAACAAACATTATTAAACGGAGAGAGTACGTAAAACAGAAATATTGTATCTAAAATGAAACAGATAGTAGATGAGTTGCTTATGATCCCTACATTAAATTCATCATTTATAAGAAGCATCATGAAAAAGATGAGTCCATTTTGGTCCCTTTTCCCTCCCTTTTTGTCCATTTTGATGACTGACCATAAATTCCCATTTTCCAAGCCCTAAATTATTACTCTCGATTTCTAAAGAAGTGAAGTTTTTTTTTTTTCGTTTAGGCACGCATCTTAAGAAATTTAAAAGATAATATAATAATATTATTTTTTAAGATATATCAAATTAATAGTAGACAAATATTGTTAGACAAACAAAATACTTTAAAAAAATCTTTTGGCAACAATGGCCCAACTATAATATTCTAGCTGTTCACATTATAAATAGATATCTTTCTGATATTTTTACCCTTTTCTTTTAAAAATTAAAAATGTTCTTATCAATTTTTATTATTACTCTCTCTGTTTTTTACTTGTCAAATTTTGACTTGACCATCATTAAGAAAATAATAATTGATATAATGAATTTATCATTTTATCCCTATTAATTTATAGTCTTAAACATATTTATCTACTATATTTTTCAAAGATATCAACTCAATATTAATAAATTAAGAATATAATAGAAAGAAAAAAAAATCATTTTCTGTTTAATTAAAAATGACAAATAAAAAATACTAAACTAAAAATTATTTAACAAGTAAAGAGAACGGAGGAAATATTATTTTTCAATACATAGGAATGAGCAAATCGCCATGTGATTCCCATAAATATGGTTGTATAGTTTTGCGAGAAAAGTATGACGCCATAGGGGAGGGGAGATCTTCTTTCATAATTTTATATTTATTTTTCTTTATTGATAACAAGAAAATATTATTCTCTATTTCATATTAAGTGAATTTTTGAGGGTTCTTTTTATTGTTTAAAATAATTGAGTTATTTAAAATTTAAGATGAATGTTTAAATTATTATTTTTCCATATTTACCCTTTCATTTATTCGTTTTATATTTTCTAAAAGATAAATTACATTACTAACAAAATTATATCTATGATTTCATAAAAAGCAATAGTGAAAATAATAGTTTAAATTATGTCATTAAATGTTTTTCTTAGTTCACTTACACTTCTAGGTTAAATATTTTTTAAGCTTGCCAAATTACTACACGTGTAGGAGCTAATACTACTTTAATAGATAATAATCCATCTTTATATTATTTTATATTTGTTAATCGGTTTATTTTATTTTACTTTATACTTATTCCGTATTATTCATCATATTTTGCTAATAGAAAGTTAATTTGACAATTTTTTTAAGCTAAATTAATTAGATCAACTCAATATTTATAATTATAATTTAGATTTTTTAAAATATATATGAAATATATTGTAAGTTGTAAATTATTTCATACAAAATTAATGAAAAGAATATATTTTAAATTATTGATCAACAATCAACATAATATAACTTTGGAAGCGCAAATAAATTTGAGACCAGTGGAGTAATAATATAAGATCGTAAATCCCTTTTATACTCATTTTTTAAAAAAATAAATTAGTTTTATGTATTTTAAAATTTCTTTAACCAAAAAATTACCAAATTAGAGGCGATATTAATAACAAATATAATTAATTAAGTATTGATTCACAAATTATCAAAGTGGCATAGCATGGGCCCAAGAAAATGATTTTATAATGATATCTATAATTTTATAATAGGTTGATGTCTACCTTCACTATGCATAAAGTGTTTTGAATTTTGATTGTCGTTATCAAAATATTTTTAAATCATATTTAAACAATTATTTATGTATATAGTTTACATTTATTTAAACATAATAATTAATAAATTACTGAATTAGAGGTCATATTCATAACAAATATAAAAAATAATTCACAACTTATCCAATAGGCGTAATATTGGGAGCATTACTTCAACATTGTGACTCTTCTAAATTGTTGCTAACTAGAGACGACACATATGAACTATATGTAATTTTCATAA
This sequence comes from Solanum raphanifolium, assembly GCA_036250405.1. Lineage (NCBI taxonomy): Eukaryota > Viridiplantae > Streptophyta > Magnoliopsida > Solanales > Solanaceae > Solanum > Solanum raphanifolium. Next base: position 3,189 of record JAJOOE010025791.1, on the reverse strand, counting down.
TTTATATAATGTATTGATGTTTATTATGTCTAAAGTATTTTGAGTTTGACTATCATTATCAACATATTTCAAAGTATATTTAAAAATTATTTATATATGTAGTTTAAATTTATTTAAATATAATAATTAATAAAAAAAATCATTAGAGATCATATTAATAATAAATATAAATAATGATTTGCAAGTTATCAAATTAGCAGCATAACATATATAGGTGTGCAAGAGTACAACATTTGTGACTCTATTAGTTGTTATTAACTACGATCAACACTTATGAATTATATGATTTTTATCATATGTTGATGTCTATCGTATCTAATGTATATTGAGTTTTGTCTACCATTATTAAAATATTTACAAATTATTTTTTAAAAAAAAAGAAATATATAATTTAGATTAATTTAAACATGACAATTGATGAAATATGAATTAAAAGTCATATTATAACAAAATATCAATAGGAATTTAGAACTTATCAAATCGGCATAACATAGGAGCGCAAAACTACAATAATGTGTGACTTGAGTTATTGTTAACTAGGTTCAACGCACATGAAGCGTATGATATTTATGATAGTATAATATTTCTATGTTTAGTATATCTAAAATGTTTTAATATTTTACTATCATTATTAACATATTTTCTCAAATTTTATTTCAAAATATAAAATATTACAGTAAATTTAAAATCAGAGCAATTTATTTCCTTAAAAAATTCATTCCGATTAAAGAATCTCTTTCACCATCATCAAGATGGTTTTCTTCTTCTTTTTTCCTAATAAATTTAATTAATTTGATCACAAATTTACAAAAAAACTCCTCTAATTCCTCCTAAAACGTTGCACAAACCTCAACCTTACAATTATCACGTTTTTGTCCAACTATTTAGATTGTTTCCTTACTTTTAAACAACGTAGTGAATTGATAAATATATAAATTCACTTTCATTTGTCACTTATTTTTAAAACAGATTTTAATTTTTACTTATCAGTTTTAATACATCAAGAAAATATAATTATTATTTTTTTATCTTTTATTTTTATCATTAAATACTTATTATGTAATTCATCTTCCATAACGTAATACTAAACATCAATTAACATTGATAATATGATAAATACATATATCAATAATTATTTTCTTAATAGATGTATTAAATTAAATAATGAAAAATAAAAATGAACGAAGTAAATACATAGGAACAAGTCCCAACCTTTACTAATCAATATTCAATAAAGAAAGAAGCTTCCCTAATTTTTCTTAAGGCACAGATCTCCCTCTCTCTGATTGCCTTGTACGAATTTCTGCCCCTTGTAAAATTTCTGCACAAGACAGTCACACTCATATGACATATATATATATATATATATATGTACATATATATATATAAATTAAGGCTTGTGGTACTGGTCCAATATAATATCACATATTCTTTTGGAAAAATTATATAAATTCACAATTTGATATATCATAATTTCTAAAATTTTCTATTATTTAAAAAAATTACAAAAATTCCTTCTTGAATATATCCATATTTTCTCTCGGATACATTCATCCCCTGAAGTAATGTATCATTTGCAATGTATCGGACAACCAAGGAGTGTTTTTCGAAAGCAATGAAAAATTCAATTTTTTTGTAATTGAAGAAACTTTCGAGATAGGATGTAATTAGTCTCCAAATATATGAGATTTTTGTACTTTATACAATTTTTTTAAGTAAACAACTTCAATATATTACTTAATAATGTGTTTCAAATATTCATACAACATAAATGCGTCGTTTACAACCCAAATTGAGAAAGTTGGATTCCAAGAAATTCTATGCGGCAAGGAAATACATAATTGGGCTAAATTATGAGTTAAAACATTTCGTGTTCGAGGAATATATAAAATATTGATATCTTTGAAAAAGTTCATCAATCTTCATATATTTTCGCAAGTGGTATCTATTTTCCACAATGTTGTTATCTTCTTTTTGTAATATTTGCACCAAAAGCTTTGCATCTGATAAAATACTAATCATTGATCAACCAATTCGTAAAGATTGATTGAAGGCCTTTCAAGTTTCTATTGCTTTAGCTTAAATATAATTTGTTTGTAGTTTGCTTTATCGATGAGCTTTGTGATACATTTTGTTCTTGTCTTCAATAAATAGAAATACTTCTATTTATTTGATATTAACATTGAAAGTATTTATTAAAAATTGATTCCTAACTCCACAACAATAAAAACAATCACGAAAACAACTTTATTTCTATATACAATAACAATTATCTTAATGTTAAATTCTAAATTACATAAATAGATTTTTTTGATACTACACTCTAAATATCATGTCGTAAAAGAAAACTCTGAATCTTACCCCCACAAAATAACCAATACACTTATTTTTCCTTTGCAGGTTGTTTTACCCTGATTTATTTATTTTTTAATTTATTTTTCTTCCTGTATATTTCTCAACAAAGTCCTTTTCTATTGACATTTTTTTGTTGTTCTTCTTTATTTTCTAACTCCTCATTTTTCTTTAGTTTTTATTTTAATATTTCTTAGAATTTGAATATTAATTATTATTTTTTCAAATTTTCTTTGTTAAATAGTTTATCATATTTGATATTAAGAAAATATCCTAGATAGAAATAAAAAATTAATAGTTTTTAATCTTTCGAAGAATACATTATCAAATTATTAATTTCTTGATATTCAAACATTGTTCATTATTTTTGTCACGAAATTTGATATTTTATTCAAATTAATTTTAAAATATTGATACATTATTTTAAAGACTATTTTAATAATCAAGATACGAATTTTAGTAGTGGTCATATTATGTAACATAATATTAAATATGTTTACATAATAAACCTTTAAAATATTTTTAGGAACAATATATTAACTATTCAAATACATTTTATTTTAAATTAGTTCAAAATTTTCTTTTTACAACATGTCAAAACAAGCTTAGCTTTTTATTATTGTTTGTAATAAGTTAACAAATATAAACTCTTTATTTTAACACAATTACAAAAATATCTTTATGGGCACATAACAAAAGTAAAGACATATATGGATTCTTCTAGATTTTCATTTTGACCACTAATTACACAATTATTAATTTTCCCTTAAATGATGTTAGAATTACTAAAATGTAATTGGTCGTCCTCATTTTATATAATAGAAAAAAATAGTATAT
>JAJOOE010025790.1:0-20172 GCA_036250405.1 Solanum raphanifolium | reverse complement strand
ATTTAGATACTTTTTGTTGAGCTTGAACTTGCACAAGTAGCAAGTATTGCGAGCATGAGAATCTTTGGTATTGGTGTGTCACAAGTTGAATCTTTGAGTGCACAATTGATCTTTGCATGAGTAATTTGAGTCTTCTTGTGTATTTTCATGATTTATTCTTGTGTAGCACTATTTGAGACACATTTTTGAACGGCTGAACTTGAGTTTGCTTGAGGACAAGTAAAAGTTTAAGTTGGGGGTGTTGATGAGTCCACAAATTGGACTCATATTGGGCCATATTTTAATAGAAATTGTGTTCTCAAATGCTTATTTTACCTCAATATCTGATGAAAACCTTTAAGTTTCAGGTATTTGAAGTTTGAAGGAAAGCATGGACACTACGTCGCAAAAAGGAACGAAAAGGCTGAAAAAATGAAGAAACAAAGGCCTGAGGATTGCTGAGTCCATTTGGCGAGTTGCCGAAGGGTTTTACTTCGCCTTTTGTTCTAGTGTGCTTAGCCCTGAAGTAAATGATCAAGTCAGCGGAGAAAGGGAACAGTTGGCATATCGCCGAATAGTTTCGCGAAGCAGTACTATGCCGCCCAATGACACATAGCACGACGATGCTGAAGGTTGGTGCAAGACGGCGACGAACTATACCAAAGGGCGAATTGCCGAGTTGATCGGCGATTTCGACAAATGACGCCGAATGATCTGTTGCAGTACAAATCTGTAATAACTATAAATACTAGTTAGAATTTTATTTTAAAGAGTCAAAAAATTATTATAATTTTCATATAGAATAGTACTTTTTGATATTTTTGCTCTAAGTTTGAGAGGGTTTTGGAGACTTGAAGAAGAAGAGGGTTTCATCTTCTAGATTTGGAGTTGGGTCTCTTGGATTCTTCATTCTTGGCCTGTAACAAGACTTAAATATTCATACCCATTTGAATGCAAGCTCATTTAGGTATAAATTTATATCTCTTGATGTGTGGCTAAAAACCCCATTCTTGGGGTGTGATTTAGCAAATATGTGTTGATATTATTGTTGGGTCTTGTTTGTTGATAGGCTAGATATATTTTAATGGTGATTTCACCTAGTGGTTTTGGTTTAATTTAATGGGTTTGTAGTTGTAAATACAAAACAACCCATGTGTTTTCGGCCTGCTCGATAGAGAGGTCGCGGAACCAAGACCACTAGACTGATGGCCTAATGAGTGGGTCGACATGAGGTTTAGCCCGAGAGGGTGAGCCTCCCATATCCTAACACTCAGCTCGAGAGAATGAGTGGGGTAAGGCGTAGGCTGGCCTTCATGTGGCAAATGGGTGTCCGAGAGGAACCCATTTGAAACTGGGTAAGTTGCCCGAGAGGGAACTTTTTTCCATCTAAAGCTTAGCCTAGTCACTATTAGCTTGCAAATTTCCTATCAAAAGCATGTATTCAACGATTTATGTCAATTTATATTGCGGTCACACCCCAAGAACTTCTCCACCTTGTTGATTTCCTTGTTGATTTTGCTAATTTTATCTTACTTGTGACAAAACCCCAATTTGTTAATTGACACTTTTGTGTCACCTCCTTAATTTACTATGTTTTTACTCGTTAATGTCTTTAGCTATGACTAATTAGAACTTAATTTTATTTTTCTATTATTTCTCAAAACCACTCCATTGGGACACGACCCCAACCCTTGGTTGGGTTACTATATTATCGACGATCGTAGACACTGGTACCGTAGGTTAGTGTCATTGGTCACGATAAGCATCACTGCTCACTACAAGGAGGCACAACACTCGGCATCTCGAGCATAGGAGAAGGATCATCTGGAAAGGAACATCGCCCCAAAGCATGGAGATATCCGTCGATTTTAACTGGACCACCTCCACCCTCAGAGTAGCAATCTCATCTCTCATGGCGTCTAGTGCAGTAGAGCTACCCTCGACCTTTTCCCAAGCCTCTAACCTACCTGTGAGATCACCATGTCTCACACTGTGACTCTCATAGTCCCCTCACACTTGAACACCCGCTCTATCAAATGAACTAAGTCCTTCTTAATTGCCTGGGCAATGAGCCTGGGCTTGTACGTCTCAACCCAGGCATCTCTAACATCTGCTAACCGGGAAAGGCTACTCATCTGGTAAATCATGGCCTGGGTCAAAGGGGATGGGCAATAGGAGAGGGTGAGAGGCCTAAAAACATTAGCAACATCAGTAGTAGTAGGCATAGAGACAGAAATAGACGGGCCAACAGTGGATGAAGGTGTATCAATACATGTCTGCTCCACGGAAAGAGCAGGTGTGCTAGTCTTCACTGCCAAAGTAGTGGGGTTAACCATGGGCATAAAATCTGGTGGTGGCAGCTTCCTTTGAGTTGCATCATTCCACAAACACTATGCCTCAATCCGTCTGATGCCACTGGATGAAGCAGATGTAGCCCTCACATTTGTAGATGCCCGGAAATGGACTCCTACCATCCTGCACAGCTGCGTACTCAGAATTGGAAATGGGAGCGATGTCTACTCCTACCTTGCCCTCTTCAACATATCATTGGCAGTAATAACACTTACATGTATGTACTCCCTATCTATGATGGTGCCTACCAAGACCTCCTTGTCGTGGTAGATGATAGACTTGTTCTAAGACGACATTAAGTTGCTTCTTATGAATCCAAACCAATATTTTTACACCACATTCAAGTCCTTCTCAATCTGGGCACCATCAGCCATCCAGGAGGGAGAAAAGTTAGAAATCAAGGAACCAACCAACCCTTTAGATAGTTTAAGTCATTGCGCATCCGAAGTGAATATAAGTCTGAATCAAATGCTAGCATCGACATTGTAGTATTAATAACTCTAATGTCACACCGTACTTTTTTGTCTCTCACCTACACTTCTTCAAGTGGTTTCCAGACTGTGCCCTTTCGCTTCATGGGGAGGGCTTGAGCATATGCAACATAGAATTTCATCACCTAAGAAGGGTTGTAGGGGTTCCTGGGTTTGGTAAATCCCTCAAACTTATGGAACTATATGGTATCCTAGATGGCTGGGTAGTCGCTCAACTCAATCTATGGAGATATGTCTCTCTTCAAGTACTGTCCTTTCTTCAACATCTTTGAGCCTATTCAGGGATCTCGGAGAGATAACCAAAAGGACTCTAGAAGCCGGTGCCTGTGTAGCAAAAGGCTGCACCAATTTAGATCTGATCTCTGTCTTGTTTCTCCCACCCTTGTCTAGGTTGTACTCTTTCTTGGGTAGATTATTTAGGAGTGGTAGTGGGTTGACGGGATAGAGCTTCTGAGGGCTCATGTATAGTTAATCCCTGATGTTTCTTTAGTGGAGGGGGAGGGGAGAAGACTCTCTATCTCACTCACTGTCGGAGGAAACCACCTTTTTGCCCTTTATTCATGCCATTACCTGCAAATCACGCATTCAAACATATGTTTTGTGAAGATTAATTGAAATTGAAAGCACATTGAATAATATTTCAAAAATGTTCCTGAGGCTCACCTAATGGGAATGCAGATTGCCAAACAGGATTGGCGAACTCTGAAGAGTCTACGTAGTGCACTTTTGTGAATCGCCATTTGGAGTTCCAATCGCCGATCTTGAAATTACACGTTTCCATCTATTCAAGCTCAAAAAGCGGACAAGGATTAGTCTGCATAATGCCTTTGGATGTCACACCCTAAGCCTACATCCTGGGCGGGACTGTCACTCGAGAACCATTGCTGGCCCCAAGCGAACCCTTGGCTTGGCTTACTTACTCAGGGGAAGACTTAAACACAAGAAAATAGTCTCAAAAAGATGAACTTGTGAAATAAACATAGAATGTCTTAAAAGAACATTCAACTAGCCAAGATGGCAACTCAAGTCTCAAAACATAAGCCAATAATGAAATAGTGACAAATGAACTAACTGACTTTCTATCTATGAAGCCTCTAAAATTGAGATGGATGTCGGGACAAGACCCACGACATCCTAATGTACTAAAATGATAAAGTAATGAAAAAGGGGATCCTCCGAAAGCAACGAGGCTAACCAATAACTCTGAAGCTCAACTGGATCAACGGTGCGCTGGATGTTGATCCTGGTTACCTGTATCTGCATCATAAAAGATGCAAGCCAACTGGCATCAGTACATTGAATGTACGAGCATGCGAGGGGAATACTAAACAAGACATAAGCTTAAAAGGAACTAAAAGAACAAACCTGGTCTCAACTCAACTAAACTCATTTAAATAGAAATTAGTAATGTAAATGCAATAAGCTTTTAAAACATGAATGACAACTCTGTATGAATGCAAAGATACAATATGAACTTTGTTTGTAAATGAAAATACAATAATCTGTGTATATTAGAATACAAAATACTTCTGTGGGAGTTTATCTAACCGACAACCATCACGTAAGAGCTATTGTGATGATACAATGTTTTGCTTCACGCTGCCAGGGACGTCCTGTACCTTACCGAGGGTATAGATCCTGACTACTAAGTGGATCCACTAGTCTATGCTAAAAAGCACTAAGGAATTATCTAAAAAGTATGACCATTTTCTACCCATGGTGGCTACATGGTTTATGGGGACTGGGAGTTGTCTGAACTCTCCCCCATATTGGTACTCAATACTACTCCCAAAATTAATACTAGCTCTTATGTTTAAAAACATACTTCTTTCTATGGTTTGAGATAATTGCTCAAAACTTAGCTCAAAGGTTCCTCTTGGAAATCAAAGTTTCCTCTCTTGCTTAATTGTGAAAGCATTTACTCTTTACTGAAAAACTAGCTCAAAGGCTCTTTTGGAAATCAAAGTTTCCTTTTCTTGTTTACATGTGAAAACATTTTAGACTCTTTCGGAATACATAGTCCCCATATACTCTTTGAAGAAAATGAACTTCAATCTTTACTCTTTACTCTTTACTCAACTCAAGTCTTAAAACAAAGTTAAAACATTTGTAAAAGACTTTTGGAAGACTCTATGAACTTCACTTAACTTGACTCCTAACTTTCCTTGAATTGAATTATGGATTTAAGGATTGTGATTTGTGATAGAAAGTATCTCATGATGTTTAGGAGCGTTTCTAGATAGTTAAACATGAGAAAAGATCAGAAATCATTGCCTGGAAGCAAGTCCGTGACACGGAGATGCATTTAAATATTTGGTCGCGAAATAAATTTTGAGACATAATGGTCCGTGACCACTCCACGACGCAGAGAACATTTGTCAAATCCTGAGGAACAGGTGCGGACCTGGTACCCAGATTTGCCCGACTTGTTCATTCTTCATTATCTAACCCCAATTCGCCTAAATTCGAATATTTTTCTGAATTCCTCATTAGATTCAGATACCCAACATATGTACACAAGAATCTAATCAAACACAACTCTTAAATTGACCTTAAACTCTCAAGAACTCCTCAATCTCATCCCAAATTCAAGAATGAAAGCAATTCAAGAACACAACTCAAGAACATCAAAGTCTCAATCTTTTAGGATGAAAATCATACTAAAATAAACATGTTTGGAGAGTGGGTGAACGAACCCAAATCTATGTGAACTCACATACCTCGTAGGATTGAATCCTTGGCAAAATCCACAACCAAAATCGCAAGAACTTGACGAACCTTGATCTTTTCTTCTCCTTTCCTCCTCTTCTCTCTTCTCTCAAAGCCCTAGCGTAATTCTCAATTGTGTAAACTGAACCAACTTAGTTTAGAGCCCAAATAATTTACTAAAAACGGATTTAATTAATTGGGTAATGAAAAGACCAAAATACCCCTTTAAAATCCGGTTTTGACTTTCCTTATCTAGATAGCCCGACTTCAAATGGGCATATATCCCTCGTACGAACTCGAAATTGTGCAAACTTGTTGGCGTTAGAAAGATAATTCAAAGATATTTTCTACGGTATCTTGTATCATACCTAACTCATCATGATCTAGTAGTTATGGTCATTTGAAGTTGACCCAAAACTCATATTTAACTTAATTTAACCAATTTTCCAGATTTTCATTCTTTACATTAATGACTCTTTCTAATTCTAGTTCTTTCTAGTTACATGGTGTTACAATATTTCCCCCTTGGGAATATTCGTCCTTGAATAAGCTTACTCTTAGTAGGCTAAGGGTGTAACCGCATTCCTAATTGTATCTTTTGAGCATGGACAATCATGATGAGGCATATACATATCTTTTTCCATCTTCCTATCTCTCCAATTTCCACCCCGCCAGTCTTTCCAATCACCATCTCTATCTTTGTTCCAACTTTGGTTCCCACCTTGTCGTTGATAATTTATGTGGGAACCCCCATTTGATTTACCAAGTATGGAACGTCCTCATTATATAATGCCTCAAATTTGGCATCATCCGGGCACTGCCCACTGTTGGTTCCAACCGCATTCACCGACTTGGTTCCACCTCCCATGACATGTTTTGACAACAAATCGTTTTGAATCATCATTTTGGCCATGTTTTCATCTCTTTCATGGTCCTTCTCGACTTGTTCTTTGGTTAAACCCACTTGTAGAATAGGCAAGTGGTCTTCTCTAGTGTGCCATGCTCGGTTAACCTTAATCATATCATCAAGCAACAAAGCATCCACATCATATGGTTGTCTTATTAATCCACTAGGGACTAATTGATCGGCCACATCTTTATTGATTGAATCAAATAAGCAATAGAAGTCTTGCAGCAGCAAATTGTCTGGAATGCCATGTGTTGGACATTGCAAGAGCAACATCTAGAACCTCAACCATGTCTCATGCAAAGGCTCACCTCCAATAGGTTTGAAATTTAGGATGCAGCTATGAAGTTTAACCATCTTCGAGGGTGGAAAGAACATCCTCAAGAAGGTATCATTTATATCTTCCCAAAAAGTGATAGAATCATTTGGAAACTCTGCCAGCCATCTTGTATCCTCTCTCTTCAAGGAGAACGGGAATAACCTCAACCATACACATTCTTAGGAGATATTCTTGAACACAAAGGGTTCACAAACCTCCTTGAAATTCCTAAGGTGTTCATGGGAATCCTCATAAGCTAGACCCCGAAAAATTTCTTTTATCTAAAGCACTTGTATCATAGTTTCGGGGATGTGAAACACAGTCCTCCCAGTTGTAGGAGGTATTTGGATTGCTCTCGTGGTTTGAATGACATTAATGGGCATGTCATTTAAATCATCCATGTTTTTTTTACCATAGTGATTATCGTTGTCACTTCATGGTCACTTATTTTGTCAACTTGCAAATCAGCCAACAACAACACCAAACAATAAATCTACTACAAATAAAAAAAAATTAAAATCTAATTTCTCAATTAGAATGCTCAACCATCATTCCCCGGCAGTGGCCCCATTTTTTATAATGCTCAAATCATTCCCTTCATTCACAATGGGACAAGGTTTTTTAGTGTCTTTACCTTGTGACAACCACATCGATTCTTTTTCTTGCGATCTTATCAAACATGGTTGATTTGATATCACTACCCGAGCCTACACCTTGGGTGGGACTGGAACTTGAAAACCATCGCTGGCCCCAAGCGAACCGTTGGCCTGACTTACTTACTCAACGGAAGACTTAAACATAAGAACTAATTTCAAATAAGAAACTTATGAATTAAAATTTGCATGTCTTTAAGGAAACATTCAAACTAGCCAAAATGGATACTCAAGTTTCATAGCATAACATCTGAAATACAAGACTAAAGGACTATAACTACTCGTCTATGAAGCCTCTAAAACAAAGAGGGATGTCGAGACAAGACCCCCGATCATCCTAACAACTAAAATACTAGAAAGCAATGTAAAAATAAGCCCTCCGGAAAGTAAGGAAGCTCACCAACAGACTTTGAGTGCTCAACTGGATCAACGAGACGCTGGATGCTGATCCTGGTTACCTGTGTCTGCATCATTAAAAGATGCAGGCCAAATGGAATCAGTACATTGAATGTACGAGTATGCGAGGGGAATACTAAACATAACATAAGCTTGAAAGGAATCGGAAAGAAACACTTACCTTGGCTTTACTCAACTCATGAATAACTCAACTCAAATGCAAAGTAAAACAACAATAATGGTGCAGTTATACAAAGCATTTAAAATAGTAGTAGAAACTCAATTTGTTAAAGAAATGCAATAATAACTCAATTTACTCATATAATAAAGTAACATAGTTTATGTGGAAGTTTCTCTAACCGATAACCACCACTATGAGCCTAAGTGGTGATACAACGTCTTGCCCACACTGCCAGAACTGTCTTATACTTTGCCGTCATATAGAACGCCTTAACTAAGTGGATCCACTAGTCTATGCCAAAAAGCACTAAGGAATCATGTAAAAAGTATGATCTTTTTTCTACCCATGATGGCTACATGGTTTATGGAGACGTGAGTTATGAGCTCGCGTCCCTATATCGGTGCTCAATACTACTCCCAAAATATACACAGCTCTTATGTTTTTAAAACAAAACTCTTTCTTTGGTTTGAGATAATTACTCAAAACTTAGCTTAAAAGCTCTCTTGGAAATCGGTGTTTCCTTTCTTGCTCAAATGTGAAAACATTTTTAACTTTTGGGAATACTTAGTTCCCGTATAATCTTTGAAGAAATGAACTTTATTCTTACTCTTCACTCAACTCAAAGCTTAAGTCTCAAAACAAATTTAGAACGTTTGTAAAAGACTTTTGAAAAACTCTATGAACTTCTCTTGTCTTGACTCTTAAATTTCCTTGAATTGAATTTATGGATTCAAGGATTGTGATTTGCCATAGGAAAGATCTCATGATGTTTAGGATGTTTTAGATAGTTAAACACGAGAAACGATCAAGAAATCACTGTCTGAAAACAAGTCCATGAAGCGGAGATGCATTTAAATATTTGATCACGAAATTTATTTTTGAAACAGAGAAGTCCGCGATGCGGAGGTGATATTTGTGCACTGGGGAAGCAAGTCCACATCGCGGACTTGCGTGCCAAAACCTGCTCGACTTTTCCCTTCTTCCTGTCTCACCCCAATTCGCCTAATTCCGATTCTTTTTGTCAATCCTTCTTTAGATTCAAATACCTAGTATATATACACAAGAATCTAACTCAAAACAACTCTTAAATCGACATGATTCCATCAAGAACTCCACAATCCCATCAAATCTGAAGAACTAAAGCAAACTTCAAGAACATAATTCAAGAACATCATACTTTTAACATCTAGAAACGAATTTCGCTGAAACAAATATGATTGGTGCGTGGGTGAACGAACCCAACGCTATGAAAGTCTCACATACCTTGTAGGATTGAACCCTTGGCTAATTCCACAACCAAAATTGTAAGAACTTGACGAATCTTGAGCTTGTCTTCTCCTTTATCCTCTTTTCTCTTCTCTCAAAGCCCTAGCGTATTTCTTAATTACGTAAACTGAAATAACTCAGTTTAGACCCTACATAACTTACTAAAAATGAAATAATTTAATTGGGTAAGGAAAAGACTAAACTACCGTTCAAAAATCCGGATTAGACTTTCCTTATATGAACATCCCAACTTCAAATGGGCATATCTCACTCATACAAACTCGGAGTCGCGCAAACTCGGCGGCATTGGAAAGAAAATTCCAACATCTCTCCTACGGTATTTGGAAGCACACCTAACTCATCCTGAGCTAGGAGTTATGGTCATTTGAAGTTCACCCAAAACTCAAACTTAACATACTTAACCAATTTTCCAGATTTTTGATTCTTTCCTAAAATGGCTATTTCCAATTTTAAATCTTTCTAGTTCTTTCAATTAGCGAGATGTTACATTTGATGACATTAGATTTTCCCCCATTAACAATGTAACTCTTCAAATAGAATTTACATCATCAAAGTGTGTCCCAACTTCGGTGAAATAGTTATCATCCACAATTATTTTCCTTTCAATTCCACCTTCAAGATAATTCAAACACTAATATTAAGAGGATGTTGACACTAAATCTGTCATCTATTAAGATTTTATTTATCTTCTTCTCTAGCACGTGACCTACCATATACAATGGAAGATTATGTAGTGTTTCACCAAATAAGAGATCATTATCCATAAATGTGATTTTTGTATCACATTCATGGACTTCTTGGGAAGAAGGTTCAACAGGATTTTCAAAAGACGAAGAATACATCATTGATGAGATTTCTCTTATTGTTTCTTTTTCCTTATTAAGAGACACATTTAGTGAGGATTCACCGATCGTTTCTTCTTTGTAAATAGGAAACACCTTTGTTGAGGCTTCACTCACTATTTCTTCTTTATCAGGATTGAAATATGATGTCTCAGCGTTGTCTTGAGTAGACTTTGTGTAGAACCAACTTGGTATGAATTCCTCTAGAGTCACCGGACATCGGGGTTTCTGTGTTGATGTACTTTTACATTTTCCCTCTTTGGATGCTTGATTGATTTCTGCTTCTCAAGTTTCCTTACCATCTTCCTTTTAATTAGTTGTTGGGATGATTTTTTTCGTAAGCTTGACTTGTTGCATGTTTGCCTAGTCATAGGGCTGCAACCTTCATTACCATCTATATCAACTTGAGGTTTGTCTTGCTCCAATGACACTTCTTCATGCTTTTCAGGGATACATATTTAGACCAGATCGAGCGAGCCGAATGTGATAGAGATTTGGTTAGAACTAGTCTTCTCATCATAAAGGGCAATCTTTTTTTTGTTAACCAATCACATAACTCTATCCTTGAAGACAAAACATTTTTCAAGAAAGTGGTTTACAAGTCTAAGATACTTGCAATAATTTGGGTCATCAATTTTTTCAACTTCATTAGGTCACTTCATCTCTAGCAAATCAATTAGCTTTAACTTGAACAACTCATCAAAAGTCTCAGAAAAGTCAGAATCCAAGAAGGGGTATTCTTTTTCTTGCATCTCCCTCAGTGTCAACTTTTGATTCAGATGCATGTGGAAAGTCGTTCTCACACTTTGCTTCTTGCCTTCCTTCTTAGTGAAATTCACAGGAGACACATTAACATTCTTGGATTATTTGTTGTCATTCCTGGGCAAAATTTGCTTAATCTCTTAGGTTCCCGGTTGTCTCTTCTTTTGCGAGGATCATGGACAAACGTCATATATTTTCTATCAACGGGCATGCTCAACTCTATATCATAAGCGCTAGTAGCTAGATCTTCGAAGAATTTTGGCTTTATTACTTGTAAGATGTAAAGGAGCTCCTAACATTCCTTGGATACACAATTCAATTACAGAAGCTTCACTAAGCCTATCTTTGCAATTTAGGCTGGCGTTTCTCCATCGATTTACAAAATCTATAACTAGTTCATCCTTCCTTTGACAAGTATTTGTGAGTTCTATCATACTCACCATAAGTCTTGTGCTATATAAGCCATTGAGAAACTCGTGCTCTAGTTTCTCCCAACTATCAATATAATTGGGCTCGAGATTCGTGTACTAATCAAAGGCGTTCCCTTTTAGAGAGTGGATGAACTGCTTGAAAAGATGTTCTATATTGGTTCCAACATTATTACATGTCTACATAAAGTGTCAAACATGTTGCTTCAGATATCCTTTACCCTCAAATTATTGAAATTTGGGAGGTTGATAACCAACATGCATTTTAAAGTTATCAATTCTTACAATGTATGACTTAGCATACATATGAGAAGTCTTAGTGGAGATTTTATACTTATCTTTGATTGTTACTTTGATAAACTCCTTCAAGCAACCGAGCAGGATCATTCCTTCAGAAGAAACTGGAATCTCCTTGACAAGAGGCATTTACTTCATAGGATTTTTGGTCTCTTAAACTTCAACACCCTTTCCAGGAGCATGCCTAGCTTTTCCATCTAAAAGGCCTTCTATCCTATCCATCAACTTATTGATTTAAGATTCTTAATGGTGTATATTCTTTATGAATCCTTCAACCAACTTTGACATATTTGCAAGTTGTTCCTTAGTGGAAGAAGCAACAGTTACCATTGCTTGCATGATCATTGGAGATGTAGGAGAGTAGCATAGATTTTCGTCCAAGTTGATCTTCAACGGACTCACATTACATGATGCATGTGGAGATGATTTGTTGGTTGAATCATAGTTTTCCTTTGTGGTAGATTTCTTGAAACCAAATTGTTCAAGTAGAGCTAACGATTTCTTGATCGTTTCAGCAACACTGCTTCCTCTTTCCAAAGGATTTGTGGAGGACCTTAATCTCTTTAGAGTCAAAGACCTAAAACAGGAGTTGATGTGGATGACACTGCAATGTTTGTTGTCCCAGTATAGTGACCTTGCTCCTCGTAACAGCAACAAAACTTTCAAAGATAACATTAAAGATTCCTTCGACTTTGGTAGAGAATTTGGAGATAGTGGACTTAGAGGCAATCGATGAAGAGTTGATCTTCTTGGAAGTCATCTCGATGCTTGAAAGTTGAGATAAGAGGTAGAAATTGTCCCACTGGGCGTGCCAAATTTGTAGACAATAAAATTCGCGTCGAGAAAATAATAATCAAGAACGGAAAAGTATCGCAAAAATTATATTTATTCAGTTCAAAGTGTGAGTGTTACAATCTCTATGACTCCTCTTAATTCGTCTTTTCATATTTAGATTCAAGGGTTCTTGATCTTGATCTTGAATTTGTGTTGAACTTGATTTTGGATTCATTGGCTTTGGAGCTTGTTCTTGAATCTTCGATGAACTTGAACTTGAACTTTATCTTGATCTTGACTTTTATTTGAATTCAAGGACTTCGAACTTGTTCTTGAATCCGGTGGTCTTGATCTTGATCATTCTTGAATTCTTAAGCTTGTAGTTTATAGAGAAATCTATTGTGTTTGATACACGAGCTTCCTCTAACTTCTTGTTTAGAATTTATGGTCCATTTTATGAATTATGAGGACCCCTATTTATAGTTTTAAAACAGAAGAGTTGTGATAGGAACATGTTTCCCTTCAACCAATTAGATTTAAGTGACATGACATATGAGCTTTATGGAATTGACTTGTCATTTTGACACATGTCATGATCCTATTGGATTCTTTGTTTGACTAGACATGCCGCGTGGCACCAAAATGAGTCTCTAGGATGAGATGACATTGGGCTTAGGAAGCTGGGCTCATTTATTGTAGCCCAAATCAATTTATTTTGACTTTAATTAAATTTATATTTGTTGGACTTAAATAATTAACTAAATTATTAATCCATAATATTTATTTGGATTAATAAATTCATTAATTTATTATAATCTGAATCATTTTATAAATTTATATTTAATAAATTTTAAATGATTACAGAATTATCTTCATAACTTCCAAATATTATTTTTTTATATATATAATTCTAAGACACCCTCTTATGTTCCGCTATATGTTTATATAAGTTCATTTGCTACATCACCAATGTAAATTGAATTTGCTGAGAAAGAGCAAAGGGGTGAAGAGTCCATTGATGGGGACGCAATGGATGATGAAGACGGATACAAATATTGTTAGCAGCCATGGAAGAACTCATAAGCTAGAGAATCATGCAGAGAATAAGGCTTGAGAGAGAAGAGAGAAATTCAGTGTATTTGCAATATGAACTGTAGAGTACATTATATAGTTAGAGGACTAACTAACTCTATAAACTAACCAACTAACTATGCCTAACAAACTTTCTAACAACTTTACAAAATATCTTAATTGAGTAAAGACACAATTACCCATTAGCTTGAAATGGTTCTCATAATTCAACATCCCTCTTCAAGTTGATGGGCCAAACAAGTCCTTTACACCAAGTGAACTAAGTAACTACTCATGTTGAGATTTTCCTAGGCTTTTAGTTAGTATATCAGCTAGTTGATCACTGGTAGATACATGGTTAGTTCTGATCATTCCCTGCATTATTATTTCCCTCACAAAGTGGCAATCTATGTCTATTTGTTTGTTCCATTCATGGAAAATAGGATCCGCAGCTATTTGGATGGTTGCTTTACTGTCACACATTAGTTGAATAGGAACTTGTACTTCAACTCCCAGCTCCTTTAGTAGACCAGTTAACCAAACAATCTCAGCAGTTGCAGATGTCATGCTTCTGAATTTAGCTTCAGCTGAACTTCTAGATATTGTGTCTTATTTTTTTTATTTCCATGAGATCAATGATCCTCCAAGCTTCACAAGGTAACCTATCACTGATCGTCTGGTTTGCAGACATGCTCCCCAATCTGAATCACAGTAGCATGTCAAAGTATTTGTGGATTCTGTTGGCATATATAATCCTAGACCAGGTGCCCCTTTTATATATCTTACAACTCTCAAGGTTGATTCCATATGTGAGACCTTTGGACTGTGCATAAACTGACTTAGAACCTGAACTACAAAGGCTAAGTCTGGTCTAGTCATGGTTAGATATAATAATCTGCCCACTAACCTCTGATATGGACCAGGATCCTTGAGTACAGTATTATTGTTTTCCCTCTTTATACATTTGTCATTTTCTTCACAGGTGAAATTCAGATTCAACTCTAAAGGTGTTCTTGCTGGTTTGGAACCACTCAGGCCAGATTCTGCAACTCAAGATCTTTCATCTTGAACTTGGTTTGTAACTCAGTTCTTGTATTATTTATTAGTTTTAGACAACTCCTTGTGACTAACAGATCATCAACATGCACTAGAACTACTGCAATGTGTTCCCTTTCCTTCTTAGTGAATAGTGAGTAGTCAAAGTGGCTTTGTATGAACCCCAAATCTTCTAGAGCCTCAGTCAGTTTTTTGTTCCACTGTCTAGAGGCCTGTTTGAGGCCATAGAGTGGCTTGTGGAGTTTGCAGACCTTAGAAGAGGCCCCATGTCTAGAAAACCCATCGGGAAGTGTCATATACACTTCTTCCACAAGATCATCATTGAGGAAGGCATTATGAACATCCATCTGATAAACGAACCACTATTTGGAAGCAGCCAGAGCAATCACAGTCCTAAGAGACACCATTTTAGCTACTGGAGAAAATGTTTCAAAGTAGTCTATGCCCTCATTTTGGCTGTACCCTTTTGCTACTAATCTGGCCTTGAAACTCTCCACCTCACCATTAGCTTTGTATTTGACTTTGTAGATCCACTTACAACCAATAGGGGACTTATGAGAGGTATATCCACTATACTCCTAGTATAATTGTCCTCAAGTGCAGTAATTTTCAATTTCATAGCATCCACCCACCTATGATCAAGAGAAGCCTCCTTGAATAACGAGGTTCATGAAGAGTATCAATAGAATCCAGGACTTATACATGGGTTAGGTTCAGAGTTGAGTAATTAACATAGGAGTGGATAGGAGAGCCAGGAAGAGGCTTTAGAACTGGACACAAAGTCTTGCAACCACCCTGGAAGCTTGTGATGTCTAACAGACCTCCTAGGTTCAGGGACCACAATGAGAGGGAGAAACAGGTTGTGTTTGATCAACTACAGTCTGATTGTCATGACAGGGAGCAAAAGTCCCTCCAAGGTCACTGTCACAGCTCAAATGAGTGTTAGGAGACAACAAGTCAAGTACTGGAAATATAGGAGATATAGACCCCTTCATATGTTTGGAAGGAAACAAGTCTTCCTTGAACACAACATGCCTTATAAAAAAAAATGACTTGTTGGTTAGTGCATATAATTTGTAACACTTTTGTGAGTGTGAATAACCCATGAAAGCATTTGGGATAGCTCGAGATGCAAACTTGTCAGTTGCATTAGGACTTGTGGCATAACACAGATAGTCAAATACCCTGAGATGAGTCACAGTGGGAGGTTGTAGATAAAGAAATTCATAAGGTTTCTTATGGCCAATAACTCTAGAAGGGAGCCTATTCAAAAGATAGACTGCAGAGATAACACATTCTCCCCAAAATTTCAAGGGCATTTCTGATTGAAATCTGAGGGATCTGGTCATACCAGGTATAGTTCTATGCCTCTTTTCAACCACTTCATTTTGCTGGGGAGTGTAGACACATGTGTTTTGATTTTTGATGCTGGATGCCAAAATTCTTTAAAAGATCTTGAAAACAAGTACTTAGAAACTCACAACCATTATCAGTTCTAAGAGTTTTACTGGTAGAAGAGAAAACATTTTGAACTGTATTAATAAAGTCTTTCAAGACTATAACAATATCAGATTTAGAATGCCACTAGTACAACCAAGTAAGTCTAGAGTAGTCATCTACTAGGGTAAAAAAGTACCTCTTATCATCATAAGTGGGAACTCTATAGGTCCCCATACATCATAATGAAGTAATTGGAAAGAAAATTGAGACCTTCTAGTACTAACAGGAAAAGGTAATTTTTCTTGTTTGGCTTTTGGACACACAATACAATGAGGAGATTTAGGAGACTGAGTTAAGTGAGGATGACCACCAAGCTTGTTTAGAGCATGTCCCAATCTAAGATGCCAAAGATGAGCATTATTAGTAGAGACTAAATTGACTGTGTGTCTGGCTTGATAAGAAGAAGGGGAATAGGTTGGTAGACTTTACCCTCCATGTAGCACATATAGACCTTGGTGTTCTCTACCAATCCCCTTCACCTGTCCAGTGGAGAGGTCCTGAAATATACAAAAATCAGGGAAAAATGTTGTTGAGCACTGTAATTCTTTTGTGAGTTGGGATACTGATAGCAGATTGTATTTAAATTCAGGTATGAACAACACATTTTTGATATCCTGATCCTTAAACACAGTGGTTTTACCTGTATGAGAGACTGACACAATATTTCCAGTTGGTAATTGCACTTGACTACTGGTAGAAGTTGAAACAGCTTGACAGTCTTTCAATGTGTTTATGGCTGATGTCATATGGTTGGAGGCACAGTATCAATTATCCAATTTTGACTCATGTAATTGGACATTAGAGATATCAGGTTACCTGCTGCAGTAGTACTAGTGGATGAGCCATTAGCAGAACTCTTATTCAGCATTTGAACAACCTGTTGGTATTGATCAGGAGTGCAGTAAGGCCTGCATGATACATGAGTGGAGAGTCTCCTCTACTTTGTTGAAGATCAAGCTGCTGCATCAGGGGGAGAACTCTGGAGTTGTGAGACTGCATTTGGAAGCTTGATAAGTAGCCTTCAGTGGGAAATTGTTGCAGAGGTAGTTGATGACCAATCTATTGATGCCAATAGTTGTGTTGACTGCTTGTTCATGTCCCTACAGTCAGAACACTAGTATGATTGGCAAAGGTAATATTACATGCATGCCTAGACTGATAGTGTGCTAACACTCACTTCCTTCTCCCTTTCCAACCAGCAGGATATCCAACAATCCTATAATAGGTTTCCTTTGTGTGTCCTTTGAAACCACAAACTTCACATAAGAACTGGGGTTTTTTTCCTCTATAGTTGTTGCTACTACTAGCCCCATGATGTGTAACTCCATTACCACCCATATGATTAGTAACCCTATTGTTTCCAAACAATGCAATAACATCATTGTGACTAGGTCTGGTGTGACTTAACATAGCAGTTCCATCATGTGTATCACCAATGTGCATCCCCTGAGTATAATTGACTAATGTTCTCTGGCTCTCCTGATCAATCAACATTGAGTAGGCCTTGTTAACTCTTGGAGTTGGTCTCATCATTATAATTTGACTTCTGGACTAAGTATATGACTCATTTAGTCCCATTAAGAACTAGAGTAACCTCTGGTATTCGAAATGTTGCAAATAGCGTTGGGATTCTGTACAAGCACACATTGGGCAAGGCATGATGACATCAAAATCATCCCAGAGATCCCTCAACTTAGAGAAGTAATCAGCAATTGTCACTGTTCCTTGAGTGAGAATATGAATCTCTCTATGCAGAAACAGGACTCTAGATCTATTAACTTTGTTGAATCTCTCCTTTAGATCCTCCCATACCTTGCTAGCATTTGATGCATAAACTACACTACTTAGAAGACCAGGTCTAACTGAATTCATGATCCAGGACAAGACTACAACATTTACTTTCTCCGACTGATCATGATACATTGCTGGAAATTGAGACTTAGGTAACCTACCATCCACAAACCCCCAACTTGCTTTTGCCTAGCACCAATTCTCATAGATCGACTCCATAAAACATAGTTGTGATCTGGTATAGGAATGGCGTGAATTGTCTGCTGAACATTCACTCCATTTTGTGTTGATTTGCTCCTCCTCGATTGCCATGTTTCTCACTATATAGATCTGACGTATATGAGATACTTTCCTATGAGCTTGCTGCGTTGAGTTGAGTAAAGAAGTACTTCAGATCGATAATGTAAGCTCTGATACCATGTTAGCAACCATGGAAGAACTGATAAGCTAGAGAATCATGCAGAGAATAAGGCTTGAGAGAGAAGAGATAAATTCAGTGTATTTGCAATCTGAACTGTAGAGTACATTATATAGTTAGAGGACTAACTAACTCTATGAACTAACCAACTAACTATGCCTAACAAACTTTCTAACAACTTTACAAAATATCATAATTGAGTAAAGACACAATTACCCATCAGCTTGAAATGGTTCTCATAATTCAACAAATATATTATTGTCATATTTCATCATGGCTGAGTTTTATCTTTATATTCAGCTAATTAACTTTTGAATATTTGACAATTTTTTCCTATCATGGATAAGACGCTTTTTATAATTTACATTTCAAGTCTCAAATATGCAGGAACAATTTGTGTGACTATACATCTAATGATCTATTGAATCATAACAAACAACCATAGATTACTATCATGATATACAATCCTGTAAATTAATGACTTTCAAAAAACAAATCTACTTTCAAAAATGAAGGATAAACAACAATATCTTCCAGAACATTATACAAGCACAATTTTTTGCATAATTCAACGGATGATCTTACTCGAATTCGAACAATGATTGTGACTATATGAGTTAGAATCTATAACATCTAAAAAAAATACAATTTGAATTGTTCATTCAATTGATTAATGTTTAAAGCAAAAATGAGTTTCAATACACGAAGAACACCAATTTCGATCTGAAAAAAGTAAAATCAAAGCATTTTTCGGCATGAAATACATTTTACCTCCGCTTGTTATCTTTAAAATTGATTTGATCTCGATTGCTTGATGAGAATCACCAAAGCTTGATCGATGTGATTTACCCAGTTACAATGGAGTCACTACTGATGAAGAAGTCGTAGAAGGAAAGAGATATTTTTGCGTGAGTTTAGCGATTGTCTTTCTTTTTTTGTAACGGAATTTACAACATTTTATTAAATTTATTTAAAAAATAAAATTGTATATAGCTTTGTATGAATCCTGAAATATACAGATTAATAGCTCCATAGCAGTCATAAAATTTGCTATGGAGCGCAATTATGCAAATTATAGTTATAGCATACAAATAGGACTTTTATCTTTGCTATACCTAAAATTTCCTCTTTATAAAATCAGTTATTTCAGATCGTTTGTAATTAAAGTAGATAGATAATTAATCTACATTGTGGAGGGTCAAAATTGGGTGTCAACACCAACAACTCAAAAATTACAAGTGTTTACCGTACATCTTTAACAAAAAAATTGTTGATCATGTAGGGTATATAAACTTGTGTTTTTACTCTTTTGATCTTTTGTTATATCGCTAGAAATATAAAGAGGATGTTGTTTGGCATTATGGGTTGTATCAAGGGAAGTAAGAAGACAAGTAAGCTATTAATTATTTTGGCAAGTGTTTTATTGATAGTAGTCAAATTACTTGTGTGGTGTTTCTATTTTGATTTTTTTTTCTCCTATTTGAGTATCTAAATTAATATTTAATGCACTAAATATCATCGATTTTTTTTCTAAATTTAGCATATATTGATGAAAAACGTGATGTGATCTTCTTTTTACAAAAATTGATCGACAGAAACTCTTCGAAAGGCATGATAAATTGAACAAGCCTTACACCTTACTTCAATATAGTTAAGCGATAAATCACTAATAAAGAATCGTATTCATATTTTTCAGGAATTTATTAGTTTTAAATATTGAAAATACACAAATAACGCATGCATTGAGAGACTAGTTACGTAACATGTACGTACGAAGCATATAAAGGTAGTAAATTGGGATCAGGGTTTGAAAAATATCCCAACTTTGATCGGATTTGCTGTTGCGATACTAAACTTTCATGAGGACCTATTACCTCCCTAGACTATTTAATACCGTATTTTAAACATATATATTTGCCCACGTGGACATAAAAAATAATGTAAAATTATAAATAGTAA
>JAJOOE010025789.1:0-22121 GCA_036250405.1 Solanum raphanifolium | reverse complement strand
ACCCTCGAAAAAGGCTTCACTTGGAAATTTCGGATTTTGATACGGTTGCTCTAAAATTTGGGTTAGACCCATTTCCCACTCAATTTGACCCCCTAAACAAGAATATGAAGTCGAATTTTCGAAAAACGAAACGGATTTTTATATATATAGCTAAACAAGTTTTCGGTAACTTCCGAAGAACATTTTTAAAAACTTTTTGGGTCATTTCAATCACGTTCAATTCATAGCCTTCAATCAATAGCCAACACAAACTAGGGTTAGAATTAGGAAAAGAAGGAGAAACATGGGTCGCATGGGGAATTCTTCAAGAAACCACCAATACAACATAAATTCATCCATAATTATTCATATAACATCAATCAAAGTCAGTTTATAACATCAATTTCACTTTAGAAAGAAAACCCACGTTTTTGGATTGAAACCTAGAAATTGGAGATTTTGAAACTCATCTTAAAGGGGCCTCTTGGGGAAAGGAATCCCAAGAGTGTTAAGCAACCATACCTTATTTATGAATTAACTATGAAAATCCGAGTTGAAACCTTGGAGAGTTTGTCTTCTTCTTGAAGCTCCAATCTTCTTCAATGGAGTTCTTGAGAACAGAGAGAGAGTAGAGAGAAGGAGGAACTTTAGGTTTTGATCTTTGGGGTTTTGTATTTGAGTCATAAAAAGTGTGGTAAATTGACTTAAGAATCATTAAATACACGTCCCCTAAAGTACCCTAAATACCCCTCACTTAGTTGGACTCTTTAATGAAGTAAAAATAGATTTCTGAATTTCTGCATTTTCATCAAGGAACAAGTCCGCGATGCGGAGCTGTTCCCTGAAGATATTTGGAATTAAATTTTGAGACAGTAGAGTCCGCGACATGACCGCGTGGCGAACTAACATTTTGCTCCTTGGGGGAGCTAGTCCGCGATGCGGACCTATTCCCTCCAAGTGCAATTTTCAAGCTGCCTTGTCAGCTTGATTGGCCAAGGTTGGGGTCCTCCTCGGGTCCCTTAAGGTGGCCCCGGGGTGTCGTATTCAAACGTTTTGACCCTATAAACATATATTTACCTAATTTAAACCTTTTTACAAGATTATACCATCATACTACACTCCCAAACCTGTCCAAAACCTAAGGACACACTAGAACACATTCTTCTCTAGTTTCCGGACGTCGTGGTCGTTTCTTGACGTTTAGATTTTTACTCTTCCAAACCAAGTCAATTGCATTAATTTAGGTTTAGAAACATCATTTTAAATATTTTTAAGTCATTATTCATAAGGTGAGGCTCTAACTTAAGTCATAGAATTTCTAGGGTGTTACAAGACTGATGGCCTAAAGAGTGGATCGAGATGAGGTTCAGCCCGAGAGGGTGAGCCCTAGTCCCATATCCTAACACTCAGCTTGAGAGAGTGAGTGGGGTAAGGCATAGGATGGTCTTCATGCGGCAACTGGGTATCCAAGAGGAATGCATTTGAAACGGGGTAAGTTGCCCGAGAGGGAACTTATTTCCATTTAAAGCTTAGCCTAGTCACTACCTTTCAAAAGCATGTACCCAACTACTTATCTCAACTTGTATTGCGTTCACACCCCAAGAACATTTCCCCATACGTAATTTTCTTCGTTAATTTTTTCTATTTTTACTACTTGTGACAAAATCCCCAAATTGATATTTGACACTTTCGTGCCACCCCCTTTAATTTATGATGTTTTTGTTCGTTAATGTATTTAGCTACGACTAGTTAGAGCTTAATTTTATTTTTCTATCAATTCTCAAAATCACTCCCTTGGGACACGACCCCAACCTTTAGTTGGGTTACTATACTATCGACGATCGTAGACACTCATACTGTAGGTTAGTGTCGTTGGTCACGATAAGCATTTGTATGTTGCAATGAATCCCTTTCATCCATTTGGTTCCAAAAGAAACTCAATCTCCTTTATGATTTTAACCTAATTTTTCTAGGTTTGCTGCAATTCTTGATGGGTTCAGTTGTTTATGATTCAATTGTATATATTGGATCTTATTTTGTAGGATTTGATACAGTTACATGTTTTTCCAATGAATTTTATATGAACCCATGCATTATGCATATGTTATGATTATTAATTTATGCATCATGAAATTGAGGAATTCATTAATAAAGGATGCTTTTAGATAATGTATCGAAATGATTTTTTTAAAGTTTTCTCACTATAAAAGATGATCATGATATTGATACATAAAATAGTTTTTGTGGACAATTTATGTAATCATGATTTTGAAAGGAGTTATTCTATGATATGAGTTATGATTGGATTGGTATGACTAAATTCCTACTTTTCCAAATATTATGATATGAATACGATTATACCTATTTCCATTTGGATTTTACTTAGCACCGGAAGAACTTTTGAATGGAGGCCTTACTACTAGTAGAGGTTTGGTCTTTAGAAGAAATTTCCTTATTCCTAACAACATTCCTCTCGTGGGATTTGTCTTAGAAATACACAGCTAGTTGATGCACCTGCTAATATGTTTGGTCCTTACCTTGACAATTAGGACAATCTCTTTTCAGTTTGGAAAAGACAGTGGATTCCATGTCATAGCTCACATTGTCTGTGTTGGTTACCGGTAAACATCCCACAAATGAACTACGATTTACTTCAAATGATTTACAATTTCCTCAATGATTATGACTTAAGCTTTTCTCATTATTTGAAAATGTTGCATTGACCTTGTCCCTTGATTCATGATTTAGCCTATTAAGCTTTGATTCATTTTACATGGTCATGCATTTCATGATTTAAACTCCCTATACTATCATGTTTATATTTTATGCATATTTCTCATACTCGGTACATTCAAAGTATTGATGCTTACATTGTGCCTATATTATTTCATAATATAGGATTTGATGCAACTCCATCTGGTCGTGGCTAGAACAAAATTGCTCAAAATTGTTGATTGCTAGTGGTGAATCCTTATGTTTCAATGGTGGGATCACATTTTAACATATTATACTTGATGTCATTTCCATTTCAGAGTTTGCATGTTATTTAGGGGTTTTTCCTAACCACTTCAATGATAGTAGAAGACTTTGTCAAATATATAGTTGATGTTCTTTGTATTCTCTTATGTACTCTATTGTTATCCCTTATATGTTATCCCTTATAAAGGAATTTTGAGACTTATATCTCGTCCTTATGATGAAATCTCTTTATTTCATATTTTCACTATCGTGCTTATGTCTAGTGGCTTATTTAGGGCCTCATAGGATACTATTCCCCATGTCACCTCTAAGGTGTAATTTGGGTCATGACACCAGCGAACTCCATCAATACATGGGAAAATCTAGTAATAAAATTCTTTATTAGATACTTTCCTTCAGATAAATCTACAAAACTGAGGAGCAAGTTCTTGAGCTTCAAGAAGAGAGGAGGAAAAAACATATACCAAGAATGAGAGCAATTTTAATACTTTTTGATTTCTTGTCGGCATCACTACTAAGACAACAAGGTTCTAGTTTACACATTCATTAAAGGCGTAAAACATACCACAAAAGTCCTTCTCAACTCTGTAGTAGGTGGAAAAGCCATACAAAAGCCATATGATGAACTATTTGATTTCTTAAACAAAATTTTAGAAGGCAACCTGGAATGGAAAGGAGATATAACGAGAAGCATGGTGAAAAACAGATGAAGTGTTGGAGGTTGATTTTATAACTACACTGATTGCACATTTTGCCGCTACGCAAAACATGATGACAACGCAATTCAATGAAATGGAACTAGGGCAACAATAGGCTCAACTAAATGCAGTACAAAAACCTCAAGGGTGGTGCGATGTTTGTGGAAGTAGCAAGCACGTTATTAAGCAGTGTGGATCTAATCTAGACTTTGTAAACTATGTCAGGAATGCACAAAGCGGTGGAGGAGCTTAGAATTATGACAACACCTATAATCCAAGTTGGAGGAATCACCCAAACTTTTCATGGGGAGGTGACAAGAACCAAAATCACAATAAATATCGTCCTCCGAATAATGGGCAGCAGTACCAATACTAAAATCAAGGGAATAATCAAAACACTTAATAAGGAAACATGGCAAATTGCATAAGAAAATGATAAATAGGATGGATAAGCTGGAAAAGAATGTACACAACAACTTTTTGGCCAAAATATCTACCAATAAGCATGCTGGATAGCAGGCTAGTGCAATAAACTTACGTCCAGAAGGAGGACTTCCGGTGATACTGATCCAAACCCGAAGCAAGTAAATCTTTTGGGTGCTAGGACTGGGCGACAGTAAGAAGAGTTGGCCCAAAAGAAGAGAGTTCAAGTATTATAATATAGGAAAATATTAGTTTTGAGATAGAACAAAAGTCAAATGGAGATAGCATCGTGAATATAGTTAAACCGCCTCATCCTTTCCCACAAAAGTTCAAGAAGCCGAAGGAGGATTACTGTTTTAGTAAGTTTCTCACTTTACTTAAACAAGTTCACAATTTTTTCTTGTGAACCAAATTGTTTCATTTCAAAACCAAAGTGAACAATTACAAAACTAAATAGGTGCAAACTACCTATTTCTCAAAACGGACAGCCACACCATCTATATATTTCCAACTAAAAGCAGACACTAAGTATAGACTTACAATCAATACTATCTCAAACAATTCAATGACTACAAAAAGAATAACAAAATAAACCAATATCAGCCAACTCTATGAAAGTTCAACTATCAAAGTAAGACTAGCCATCCAACTTGGATGAGCTTCAGCTCTCACATGAGGATGATAGGAAATTTCCGTACACAAATTGTTCTCTTAAATATTTCCCTCTTCAAACCTAATCTTATGTGTTTCCCTCCATAGCAATGCAACCAGTGTCACAAAAACACAACTAACTAATGCACACTTTCTAGATGTACATTTATCTTGAGTGTTGATCCATTGTCGCTAATTTTTTAAGCCAGTGATACTTTTGGAATAGCCTAACAAATTCAATAATCTTGTCCAAATAGCCTTTATGGTACAGAAATCAACGAACAAATGCTCTACAGCCTCTATTGCATTGTTGTAGAAAATGCGCTCTAGTAGAACTTGGATTCCAATCTTTAGAAGTCTCTAAATTGTAGCAAGTCTTTGCCAAGAATCTAGTCAACACGTGAATTTAAATATGGGATGAATGATGGGATGCAAAACAATACTCTTCCATGGCACCTTCTCATAAATAGGGAGTAGGCTAATATACATCTTGCTAATATACATCTTTTTGATAGAGAATATACCATTGTGGACAATCAATGATAGCCTACTCCTTAGATCACCTTGTAACTGTTATGCATTCAGGATTATTTTTTGAACGTCAACAATCTTTCTAAAAATCCAAGTAGCATTTATTGGTATGGAACATAGTCCCACATATTTCCCTTTCATATATATACCTGCAACCATTTTATCCACAAGCTTTTCTTTCTTCTGTTACTTGCCACAATAGCTTTAGGATGGCTACTTGATGCCAAAGTTCCATATTTATTAAGTTCTATCCCCATGCAGCTTGAGGAGTACACAACTTTGCCCAGGATATTACAATTCTCTTGGATATTAGAGTATTACTTGTCCACAAGTAGGTTCTACAAGTTCTCTCTGTCATTTTAATATTCTTTTAGGCAACACAAAACTTTACCCGCATTATTGTTGAACGCCAAAAATAACTCATTTAATTAGTTGTGTCCTTCCAGCATAGGACAATAATTTACATTACTAGCACATAATTCTTGTAGTTATCCTTTCAACTATTGGTAAGCACTATGCCACAGTCAATTTCTTCGAGGATAGAGGAACCCCCAAATATTTAAATGGTAACTCACCGTCTTGATAGCCAAGATAGTCTTGAATTTCCCGTCTCACCCTAGGTGTCACCCCAACCATATATATACAACTCTTGTCTATATAAGCCAACATCCTAGAAGCATTAGAAAACCTTGTGAAAGTATCATGTAGCATCTCAACAGCTTGCACCCCAGCTTTATAGAAGAGTAATAGGGCATCTACAAAAAAAACATGAGTTACACCCATCGTTTTACACCTGGAATGGTATTAAAATCTAATTCTCTTATCTAATTGACTGAGTTCTCTTTGAATGTATGCCCTAGCAAGCATAAAAAGGTAGGGAGACATTGGTTCCCCTTGTCTGATGCCTTTCTTCCAACAAAAAGGTATTGTGAGTCCTTCAAACAATATTAAAAAGTATGATACCGTTGTAATTCATGTCATTACCCACTTTATGAACAAGTAGGGAAATCTCAAATCTGCCAAGACTGATTTTAAGAAGGATAGTTCTATGGAATTGTAAGCCTTTCTTAGGTCTACCTTCATAACACATCTAGGAAATAGCCCTTTCCTAGTGTATCACTTCTTTCATGGCTGATCAGCACATTATCTAAAATACTCCTTCCCTCTCTATGAAAGAAGACTATACATGACTAACAATATGGTCAATTACCAACTTCATTCTATTCGTTAAAATTTTAGTAATGATCCTATAGAACATGGTGCAACAAGCTATAGATTTATAATCTTTTACCTGGGCAAGATTACGGACTTTAGGGATAAAGAGTAACTACAACAAAACTAGAGGCTTTGAGCATTTTACCCAGTGGAAATATTCCTAAATAGCCTTAACTACATCTGATTTGACTATTGTCCGGTTCTTCACAAAAATTCTCTATTGGAAAACCATCAATCCCAAGAGACTTATCAATAATCATACTCTTGATAGCAAGCATGATATCTTCTTTAGTTAAAGGGCCACTAGCTTACATTTTTGTGCATATTTTAGAAAAGTCCCTCTCTAATGAAAGCCCCATTAGGGAATGGTAGATTTTCAACTTAAGCCCCCATCGGTTTTGAGTAGAATCTAATAAATTTAGCTTCCACGAGCTGAGGTTTCTGCACCTTTGTACATGCATTATGATACACTGAAGTAATAGAATTTTTACTTTACGTGATATTTGCCTGAGCATGAAAAAACATAGTATTAGCATCTCCACTTTTTATCCAGGTCATGCTAGATTTTGTTGCCAGACTAGTGTCTCAAATACCTATATTTCCCGATTTCTCCCATCGTGTGCTTCCCTTTTTCAATTATCCTTGGACATAAAGGATTTGTAACTAAGCTGGTCTGAGTAATTTTTAACACCTAACCTGCATGCACCAGTTTTTTACCATAAGATTCCATGTTAGTATTTAAATCATTTAATCCTATCTTCACATTTTCCAATTCTTTTAACAATTGGTCCATTGTTGTTCCCCTAACCTGCTTCTATCACCCTACATCAACTAGCTTACAAAATCTAGATAACTGAGCATTGTTTTAAACAACCTGGACGGCCTAGTGTTTGAATAAGGGGGACTCACTTATATCAATATCGAGGAATGATCATATATACCAGAACCTAGGCAGTCAACCTCTACATGACCATAAGTTTCCACCCAAGGGAAGTTACCAAATATCCAAGATATTTTAGAGTAAACTCTGGTACTACTTTGTTGTTTATTATAGAAAGTATAATGGCACCTTGGTGTTTTACAGTGTTGTAAGCTCCAAATTTTTTATCCAGGCGTGAGAGTCTAGAGTTTCACCTGGCAACATAGGGCATCCCAATTTATCTTCTGATGAGATAACATTTTTGAAATCTCATACTATAATCTAGTACTCTTCAATTAATCTCCCTATCCCAATCAACTATAGACAAAGTTAAGCTCTAGTAGGACTGTTATTCTTGGCATACACGGTTGTGAGCTTACTTTTAAAGTCACAAGCACCATCACTGAGTGTACAAATTATTGAGAAATTTATCATTTTGATTTTCCACTTGTATTTGGACTGAATTCTTCCAAAGTAACCAGTTTCTTTCATTCCTTCTATATGGATACTTGCAACAAAATTACCAGGAAGCACCCAACTTATTTATAATATTTTGAGCATTGATCTGCTTTACTCTAGCTTCAATGAGTCCCACCATATCAACCTTGTTATTATTTAGAAAGATCCAGACCTCTTTCTATTTGAATGGTTGATTCAACTCTCTAACATTCCATGTAACCAATCACATTATGGGTGAAGACCTATGGGTTCTCTTGTACTTATGAATTAATCCATGGTTAGACTTTGGAATCTATTGAGGACCGGATAGTCGATCATATAAAAAAACCAAATGTTGCCACTAGTTGCACTTCCTTTGAAACATCCCCATTCTTAGTATCTTCTACCAATGGAATTGTAGTCTGGACCACTAGTGCCTCAACTTTGGTACCTTGACCCTACATTAATTTCCACATGTGAGGCTGAGAACTCTTCTTGTTTCTTCTTTTTTGTTTCTTTTTCTCCTAAAATTACTCTTCAACCACACCCCCATCATTCTTGTTCCTACATTGCAGAAGGTCATGAACAAACATCATATAGTTGAAATAGAACTTAGGCCATGAATAATACTCCATTGAATGCTGAAAATCACAATAAGGGGTCGAGATATCAATGTTATACAGTAATGGTTGAGCCACATCAACCTCTACCAAGACTTTTTCATAGGAAATCTTTGTCATATCAACTGTAAAATTATCCATATGGAGAGGTTTTCATTCGCACTTGTAACCTTACTAAGAGCATCCTTCCACTAGTAACCCACATGCAACCAGGTCGTGTAACCTATAATGGGATTATAGTGATACAATTAAAGTTCAATTCAAAGTTCAATTCCATTTTTTCATAGAATGAATGGTTTATATTAAAATGTGTACAACCCTTATGAAGGATATGTTCACATTTTTCTTTTGTATAAAACAAAAACATGAAATAACCATGATCATAGAGTAGGAGCTAAGGTGGATGTTCCATTTTTAGTTAGTTCGGATAAATTATCAATGGATTTCATAACAAATCCAATCAATTCATACTTCGTGTAGCTAGCTAGTTCATCAAGGTCATCTTCTACTACTGTTACACATTTTTCCCATTTTACTGGCTCAGAGGTATATAGGTAAGTGGTTTCCCCCATTGTGCCTTCATATTTTCCTTTCGCTCAACCTATTCCAAAGTAGCCAGTGGCATAAGACGTGGAACATAAGTATCTACCCTTGAAAATTGTAGCTGCCTCATCACCATTTGTAAATATGTCTTTTTGCCTCCATAGGGATCTACCTGGATCAATTTTTACGAGTCCCACTCAGACTACATCTCTTCCCCCTCATCTTAAATAGATTGAAACCAAGCTGGTAGGTAACTACCAAAAGTCATAGGAGACATTTGTCGATTCCAGATAATCTTAAGCGTGAGCAATGATCCACTAGACACCACATACATACCGTAACTTCATTGCTTTCACATGGAATCCCGTATTGTGTAATTCTTGTTAAGGGTGGAAACCTCACTGTCAAGAAATAATCCTTTCACTCAATGTCCTATTAATTTGCCAGTTGGTGATGTGTTGTAGGGAATTCTAAAATATGCCAAATATGTGAAGGATATTGTGGCAAACAAGAGGAGGTTGATGGAATATTAGACTGTGGAACTTAGTGAAGAGTATACTCCAGAATCCAAAATTGACTTCCCACTAAATTAAAAGATTCAGGGAGCTTCAGTGTTTAAATTACAATAGGGCAAAACATTCATTCCTGAGGGCTGTACGATCTTGATGCTTGCATAAATTTCATGACTATGTCATTCTACATAAAGTTGGACTTGGGTAGTCTGAAAACAATCACAATCATCCTGCAGCTTGCAAATGAATTTGTTACTAGACCAGAAGGGGTGGTGGAAGATGTGTTGGTCAAAGTGGGTTGGTTGATCTTTCTTATGGACTTCATTGTACTAATCTCTAAGCCTGATGCTGAGATCCCATTTTTCTTGGGGCATTCTTTCTTCAACAATAGGATAACATTGATTGATGCAGCAGCAGAGCAGTTTATCACGAGGGCTGATGACAAGATAGGTGTTTTTGATGTATATCACATCTTGAAATATCCAACACTATATGAGGAATTGACCTCTATCACTGAGATTAATCGAGCCTCTGAAACTTATTACATTGTTTCTAGAGATCCATTGAAATGTGTGTTGGTAGGTTATGACCTTTTTAGGGATGCACAAGCAATAGATTTGATGCAAATTCTAGATGTGGCACACATAAGGGTCAAGAGAGATATGGTGGAACCGTTAAATCAAATTTTAGGGACTCCACCCAAGACCTTAATCGAAGAAGAACCCAAGTTGGATTTGAAATCTCTTCCTACGCACTTAATGTATGAATTCTTAAACATTAATGAAACTTTACCGGTGATACTTTCTATAGAGTTATTCGAAGTTCAGGTTGATGCACTTTGAAGATTCTGAAAAAAAGGAATAAATCTATTGTGTGGAAAATCTCAGACATTCAGGGGATTAGTCCCACATTTTGTATGTAAAAATCCATATGGATGAGGACTACAAGCCTAGTGCACAACACCAGCATCGACTGAATCATGTGATGAAAGATGTTGTAAGGAAAAAGGCAATCAAGTTGTAAGATTTTGGAATCGTGTATCCAATCTTTGACTGTAAGTAGGTGAACCATGTTCAGTGTACACCTAAAAATAGAGGTATGAATGTGGTGAAAAATGAAAAGAATTTTATCCCCTCAAGAACGATCACTAGTTAGATAATTTGCATGAACTGTCAAAAGATGAATGAGGCTATGAGGAAAGATCATTACCTAGTCCCCTTCATTGATCAAATGGTTGAAATGTTAGAAGGGTAAGAGTACTATTGTTTCCTAGATGGGCATTTTGGATATAAAGAAAGTGTTATTACACCAGAAGATTAAGAAAATACCACATTCACTTGTCCTTATGGAATATATGCTTTTAAGCATATGTCGTTTGGACATTGCAATGCGCCTGCTACATTTCTGGGATGCCTAATGTATATTTTTCATGACATGGTGAGGACATTGTAGATATGTTTAGGGATGAATTTTTAGTAGTTGGGAAGTCTTTTGAGGTATATCTACACAACACTAATAATGTACTTGCTCAATATGAGAAAACAAATTAGGTGCTTAATTGGGAAAGTGTCATTTCTTGGTTCGAGAAGGTATTGTTTTGGGCCACAAAGTGTCAAAACTTAGATTAGAAGGTTATAAGTCCAAAGTTGAAGTGATAGACAAGGTGCCACCTCTGATTCTTGTGAAAGGGGTAAGAAGTTTTCTTGGGCATGCAAGTTTTTATCGGTGATTCATCAAAGACTTCTCCAATATTGCAAGACGTATGTGTAGTCTTGGATAAGGAGGTGAAATTTGAATTTGATAATAGTTTTGTCAAAGCATTCAAGGTGCAGAAAAAGAACAGAATCGAAGCTCCAATCTTGACCATTCCTAATTGGGAGCTACCATATAAACTTGTGTGTGATGAAAGCGATGTGGCAGTGGGTGAAGTGTTGGGACAAAGAAGAGAGAAGGTGCTCCATTCAATCTACTATGTTAGCAAGACCCTTGATTCTACTCAAACAAATTACACAATGACTGAGAAGAAAATGTTTGCTCTAGTGTTTGCCTTTGACTAGTTCTAATTGTATTTGATAGGTAACAAAGTAAGTGTGTTTACTGACCATGTTTTCATTAGGTACCTATTCAACACGAAGGATGTAAGCCAAGGCTAATTCAATGGATTTTGTTGATACAATAGTTTGACCTTGAGATCAAGTATAGAAATGGAACTAAAATCAAATTATTGATCATCTTTTGAGGTTGGAGGACTTTTCTCATGTGCACAATGGAGGATACATCTGTGAAGATTTTTTGGATAAGTTACTACTATCCCTAGATATCACCCAATTGCCTTGGTATGAAGACATAGTAAATTTGTTGGTAAGGGGAGTGGTTCCACCCAGTGCAACCACTCAACAAAAGAAGAAATTATACCATGATACAACGTTCAACATTTAGGATGAACCGTTCTTGTTCAAGCCAAGGGCATAAAGAGTAGTGACAAGATTCATTCTAGCGAATGAGGTAAAGCAAGTCTTTAGAGTTGGCACGCATCACCCAATGGAGGTAAGTGCACATCCCATAAGATAT
This sequence comes from Solanum raphanifolium, assembly GCA_036250405.1. Taxonomy (NCBI): domain Eukaryota; kingdom Viridiplantae; phylum Streptophyta; class Magnoliopsida; order Solanales; family Solanaceae; genus Solanum; species Solanum raphanifolium. The sequence continues at coordinate 10,042 of JAJOOE010025789.1, read as the reverse complement.
TGCAATCCAAATTCTTTTGGTCCACATTGTTCAAAGATGATGTGCTTTATGTGAATGAGTGTGACCAATGCTAGAGGTTAGGTACTATTTCGAGAAGACATAAGATGCCACTTAATAACTTTCTTGAGGTCGACATATTCGATGTGTGGGGTATTGAATTTATGGGTACATTCCTACCATCCGATAGAAACGTATACATTCTAGTAACAGTGGATTATGTATCCAAGTGTTTTGAGGCTATATCTTTTACCACCAATGATGCAAGGGTTGTCATAAAATTCATGAAAAATCAAATCTTCACTAGATTTGGTGCTCCAAGTGCCATTATCAGTAATGGAGGAAAGCTCTTCATTAATCATTTGTTGAAGATTCTATTAGCTAAGTATATAATTTTTCATAAGGTGGCTACAACATACCACCAGTAGACTAGTGGTTAAGAAGAGGTGTCAAACCAAGAGGTAAAGCAGATACTAGAAACAATGAATGCACAAAGGGAGGAATGGGCCGTAAAACTTGACGATGCATTACATGCATAAAACATACAATACGCCAATTAGGACTTCTCCCTACTACATGGTTTTTTTAAAGCTTGTCATCTTCTGAGGAACTAGAGCATCAAGCATATTGGTAAATTAAGAAGTTGAATCTTTATCCAAAGCTATCAAGCACAAAGAGGATACGAAAACTTCATAAAATTGAGAAGTTTAGGCTCCATGCTTATTTTAACACCTCAAAAATCGGTATGATGAGTTGGAAGGAAAATTCTAGAACAATGTTGTTGTTGCAAAGTTTCTACGAAGGCAATCTATGGTTCGTAAGAAATCTTATGGTTCATAGAAGGGTGTCATAGAAGTTTAGTTGTGATTTTGGAAAATGTAGAGTCCTAGAGGAAGAGTCTAAGATTAGCAGGACTAATAGTATAAAGCTTGACAATTAGTAGAAAGTTTCTACTATTAGTAGAAGTGACTCGTAGATTAGATTTTTGGTAATTTGGTGTCTACAGGAGTGGTCTACAATTTGTAGAAAGTTTGATGACTGTAGACATTTTTTGTGATTGGTAAGAAGTTGATGATTAGAAGACATATATCATGGAATTTATTCAGAATTGTTGTTCCTAGTAACACATTCTATGATTTGATGGATGATTACAAGAAGTTTCTACGATTCGTAGGTCCAATTAGTAGAAGTCCTCCAACAATTTTAAGTCAGGGTTATTTGGGTCTTTTTCTACCTTTTAATTACTAATATATGTCGTTATAAGAATTGAAGGATAGACTCACTTCAGCCCCTATATTGAGATTACCCGAAGGATATGATGGTTTTGTGGTTTATTGTGATGCTTCTCATATTGTTCTTGGTTGTCTTTTTATGCAACAAGGGTAAATCATTGTTAATAGTTTGAGGCAATTAAAGGTGCATGAAGAGAATTATTCGACTAATGATTTGGACTAAGTGGATGTGGTTGTTGTTTTAAAGATTTGGAGACATTATCTCTATGGTGTCCACGTGGATAGGTATACCAACCACAAGTGTTTGAAGTACATGTTCACCAAAAAGGATTTGATTCTTCGTCGAAGAAGGTGGCTTGATTTGTTTAAATATGATCACTTGAGCGTTGGTTATCATCTAGGTAAAGTGAATGTGGTTGTTGATGCTCTTAGTCGACTACCGATGGGTAGTGTTGCTTATGTTGAGGATGATAAGAAAAAGTTAGTTTGTGATATTCATAGTCTAGCCTAATTAGGTGTTAGCTTGATTGATTCCAATGAGGGTGGTGCAATAATACAAAATGGGTTCGGATCATATCTTGTTATGGATGTGAAATCCAAACAAGATCTTGATCCGATTATGGTTGAGTTGAAAAAAATTGTTACTGAAAAATCCATTGAGGCTTTCTCCCACGGGGAAGATGATATTTTTCATTACCAAGGTTTATTATATATTCCAAAGGTTGATGGGTTGAGGAAATACATTTTAGTAGAAGCTCATTGTTTTTTATATTCTATTAACTCGGGAGCCATCAAGATGTACCACGATTAAGATGAGGTCCTTCGGTTGAATGGGATGAAGAAGGATATCATGGAATTTGTAGCAAAGTGTCCTAATTATCAACAAGTGAAAGTTAAGCATAAAAAACTTGGTGGTTTGGCTCAAGACATTAGGATTCCTACTTAGAAGTGGAAAGATTTGAATATGGACTTCATTATGGGTTTACCTCATACTCGTTGATTTGGGTTATTTTAGACCAAATGAAGAAGTCGGCTCATTTTCTTTCAGTGAAGACTTCATGTTCAGCTGATGACTATGCTAAGCTTTCTATTCGATAAATCGTGAGGTTGTATGGGATGCCTTTATCCATTATCTTAGATCGTGGTACTCAGTTTTGGAGGTCGATTCAAAAAGGTCTTTGTACTCAAGTGAAGGTAAGTACGTCTTTTCATTCTTAGACTGATGATCAAACCGAGCATACTATTCAAACTTTAGAAGATATGTTGAGAGATTATGTGATGGACTACGCTAGGAGGTATAGGTCTCCTATCGGTTTGTTTGAAGTTTGTGAGGTCACTTTGATAAGGACCGAGTTTGTGAATGAAGCTATGAGAAGGTTTGACTTATTCGAGAAAGATGGAAATGGCCCAAAGTTGACAAAAGTCTTATGATGATGTTAGTAGAAGAGAGCTTGAATTCGATGTTGATGATTGGGTATACTTGATAATCTCACCTATGAAGGGTGTGATGAGATTTGAGAAAAAGGAAAGCTTAGTCCATGTTATGTGGGCCCATATCAGATTTTAAGGTGTATTGGCAAAGTGGCCTATGAATTAGAGTTACCTTCCGATTTGGAATTGATGTATCTGGTGTTCCATGTCTCATTGTTCAAAAAGTATATTACTGATCCGACATATATTGTACCATTTGAATGTTTGTGAGTTAAATAGAATCTTTCATATGAATAAGTTGCGGTCGAAATCTTCGATCAATACGTTCAGAAGTTGAGAAATAAAGAAGTTTCCTCCGTGAAGGTTCTTTGGAGGAATGAATTAGTTGTGGGTGCTACTTGGGAGGCCAAAGTTGATTTGATGTCCAAGTATCCTCATCTCTTTCCCACTACTCCTATTCTAGCTTGAGGTATGTAGTTCCTAATGGTTCATCCTTTCATATTAATGAGGTTTAGTCCTTCTCAAACTTTCATATGCATGTATGTTCATGTTTATGTTTTCTCTTGTGGTCAATTACTCCTTGATGATGTGCATTTTGATGTACATTGCATTCATGTTGGGTTGTTAGAGCTCTCTACTCTATCTATGCTAGCTTGAGTCGCATTCGAGGATGAATGTTCCCTAGGGTGAGATACGGTAACACCTTAGAAATTGATATTATGGGTTGGAAGGAAATTTTCAGAAAAAGGTTGTTGGTGCAAAGTTTAAAAGAAGGCACTCTATGGTTCGTAGGAAGTCCTACGGTCCATAGAAGGGTGTCGTAGAAGTTGAGTTGTTATTTTAGAGAATGTGAAGTACTAGATGAAGGGTATATGGATGAACAAGACTAATAGTAGAAAGTTTGACAATTAGTAGAAAGTTTCTACGATTAGTATAAAGTTTCTATTATTAATAATAGTGACTCGTGGATGAGATTTTTTGTAATTTGATGCCTACATAAGTGGTCTACAATTTGTGGAAACTTTGACAGTTTGTAGAAAGTTTCTATAATATGTAAGAAGTTTCAATGATTGGTAGATAGTTTGTTGATTAGAAGAACTGACTCTTGGAATTTCTTCAGATCTGTTGGTCCCAGTAATGTATTATACGATTGGACAGGACTATTAGTAGAAGTTTCTATGATTCGTAGGCCAATCAGTAGAAGTCCCCCAACGATTTTAAGGTAGAGTTATTTAAGTATTTTCTTACCCGCTTACTCCTAAACTATGTCATTATTAGCCTACTGTAGGGCCCAATAATTTATTTTACGGAAAAGGGTCATATTTGCCCTTGAACTTTTAGAAAACGGTCATATTTACCCTTCATCATACTTTTTGGATATATTTTCCCTTACCATCCAACTTTAGGCACATATTTGCCATTTTAGAGTTAGGTATTGTGTTACCCTTTTTAATAGTCTACGTGGCGCGTACATGGCTCCATGTGTATATATTTTATTATAATTAAAATTTTACTTTCTATATAGTATTCTATCCGACCCAATTAGTAAAATTTGACCCAACCAAAATAAAGACCCATTAACCCGATTCAAATACCCATCGTTTCACATTAATTTAGCCATTAAAACATGATAATACAGAGACAATGGCCTTCGACTTTCTCTCCATAGGTTTACAAGATCTCAGAAGAAGCACTTTTTTATCCTAGAGAAAAGCTTGTTTAGAAGCAAAAGTTATACCAAAGCGTCCACCAGCACACATACTTGAAAGGTCGTTTTGACAAGATCACCTTAGCGGTCATTCCAGCTTCTTTGTTTATGATTGGGAGAGGTCTACAACATGTCTCATGGAATAGGAAAGAAGGAACAAATGGTGGCTTCTGCTCGACCATAGTTCTCATGGTGACTGAAGTTTGAAATGAGATGAGTTCAAACCTATTTATTCTTTTGTGGATTTTTAATTATCAGTAGCTAATACTAGTCACTTGGACGCAGACAAAAGAGCATGTCGATGTATTGCATATGCTATTAGTACGCCATAGCATAACACATTTGCTCCTCTGTTTGGGGTTCTACATAATTGTATTAAACGGTGTTTGTGTGGAAATAAGCATGTCAATTAGTGCGCAAAAAAAATTGATAGAGACAACTTTGATTGAAGGCTTCGATATAGAGAGAAGAGTCATTCATGTCTTGATTCTGCTAATCGATCGGGTTTCTTTGTTTGTCGCTTTAATTTTACTTCTATAGTTACCAAGTAACCGTGAATGAGAAGTTTGAATTTTGATGCGCTTCTTAATATCACTATTTAAGTTTTAAGTGACACACACAATAACTTAGGCTTCCATAAAATAACATTTGCATTAAGCCAAAAACAATCAGAAATTCAGAACTCCTTATAGTATTCTGCAAATTCACATAGGCTCTTCGAAATCAGCTAGTTGTTGTCATGTTGTATAAGATGCAACGAGCTAAAGGACTATCATTGGTTGGATTCTTGAGAGTTCTCAATATCATATACCTGGAAATGGTACCATTGGGAGTTCTCCTGCAAAATCTATCCAAATTTGTGTTCTTGAAGATTCGTGCAAAAGGATGCATCAGGATACTAAGGTGCCATGATATGTTTCTTATAAAAAGGTTGTCAATTGCTTCACTCTTTGCGCCTACAACAAAATTTTGTGAGAGCCCAAATGAAGATGCTAGTGTTGGATTTATGGTTTTTTTTTTTTAAAAAAAAAAACATTTTAATAAGATAGACAAAAGTTACAAAGTCAGAGAGGGACATGGCAACCTAACGTCCAGACACGAACAGAGCATTTACAATGGAGTGAATACTCCTAGGAGATCTTGTCTAAGACTAAGAGTTTTGGCACATTGAAGTGCTATAAACCTACATAATCATAGAGGTAACCAATAGCTAGATTTAGCCTAAGCATATTGGCTTCTTCAAAAGAAAGGGGAATCATGGGGGCTCGTAGCACCAAGAAGAGTGTTTTTTTGCTTGTCTTCGAAAGGACGGAAGTTATCCATTCTAAGGGAGCCAATAGCCTCCTTAGGAAGGTCTTCTTTATGTAGGAAAACATTATCTTCTTGGAGGGTGGTGGCATGCTTTGCAAGAGCATCTGCGACTCCATTACTTTCTCTATAGCAATGACTAATCGTGACATTCTTCTGATGCATTTTGCGTTGAATATCATCGATTATATTCTGCGGCCTCCAAGAGGGTCTGGTCACCCTTTTGATCATGTTGATAATGATCATCGAGTCTAATTCCATTTCAATGTTCATGATGTTTTTGTCACAGCACCATGAAATTCATATTAAGGCAGCATAGGCTTCACTAAAGTTGTTAGTGTAGAAATGAGTCTGATACGCAAAGGCCATGACTAAGTCCCCATTTTTATTTCGAACAATTCCGCCGGCCCCTGCGTTGTGTGTTCAGTTTCCAAGTATCATCACTAGGTTTGTTCCAGCAAACCATCAAGCTGCTGACAATGACTTTGTAATATTTAGCTATATGACACGCTTGCTTCCAGGCCCAATGTTGGTCCATCTTACTAAAAAAATTTTGCATTGATTCTTTAACTTGAAAGAGAATTTTGTGGCAAATGCTATTTGTGTTGACCTGCTTATGCTCAAATCTTGTAGTACACCTTGCTTTCCAGATTTCCCAACATACAATGATGGGGTAATAAGGAGTAAAAACCTATGTACAACATTTTTGGGTGGTAAGGTCCACCATTGATCGAGCATGTTCTCCATGTTTCGACTGGTCAGTTGCAGCCCGAGGGGAGAAGTTATATGTTGCCAAACACTTTTTGCTAGATCACTAGCTATTAAAAGATGATTAATGGTCTCTTGTCTGGTTTACCTGCAACATTAGCAATTAAATCCCAAGTTAGTTTGAAATCTAAGAGTCGAGGCAACAACAGGAATTAATTTTTTAAGAACTTTCCACATAAAAAAAGAGATTTTCAATGGAATTTCCTTTATCCAAATAACAGTGTTATAAGAGTTAGGATAACTTCTCTTCTGAGGTTATCAAAGGACTGAACAACTTACAACAGACACTCAGTTTAATATGGTTATAGAATAGCTAGCCCTGCAGTTAACTCCTAAGATATTGCAACCGATCTTAAATAAGAACAACAACACTAGCTATCAACCAGATTTGTCTGGTTTATTCAGTGAGCAACATTGGTCCATTATCATACAACTGCCTCACTTTTGAACATTGCATCTAGGACAAAAATCAATGCAGTTCTCTATATGTATCAGGATAAAGTTGCTCAACAATAATCTTTTCAAAAAAGTCCTGTCCTTTTCAAAGTTAATTCCAATTACCGAGAAACATTAATTAGATGTTAAGACTAACAAAGATAAAGGACTCCCGTGCAAGTTTAGACGACCACTTCCTTTGACATCAGAATTCAAACTTCCAGTATGTCTATTGCAGAACATGTTGCTGTTAAACTACTGAAATAATATGAGATTCTTCTACTCGACTAAATTCATACTTAATCTTGGAAGAAGTTTCACATGTTAAGTTGGAGAACTCTATAGCCATATAAATGTATTATCATTGATAGGTCATCATCTAAGAAAGGATATATTGTTATCAACTTCTACTAGACCGTTAGTGTTGTCGAGGATAGTTGGTATACGCCACCCAATTGCTACATGTGATGCTTCAAACGGATCAAAACTTCTTGAGGGAAACTAAAAATGGAGAAGAAATTGTCGCATTTTACACTACACTTGCTTTGTCAATTCTGGAGTTAAAGGCTGCACGTTCAATTCCCAGTTCATCACCATATGATTCTTCTGCATAGCTTGTAGTCTAAGTAGAGTGCAGAGACCGCAACCACCATGAAAGTAGTAAAAAACTATGCAAACAACTACTTTAACATTATAGAGCTCTGTAATGTGGAACTTCTTACCCAGTTTAGACAATTATTTTACTTGAATAAACTACTTGTATTTTGTTTGACACAAGCCAAAATAATTACATGAAAATTGAAGAGTATAATAAAATAGAAAACAATCCACACAACCACCTAACTAATTACAACACCAGCAACATGAGATACATATTAAACTATAAGACTAAGTCTCATCTTCTATGAATTAGACAACAAAAAGAGTAAATCAATTGTAACACCTGGAAACTACTAAGTTAAACTAGATCTTTACGTAAGGGTTCTAGAGCTTGACGTGAGGGTTAAAGTTGTAGAAATGACCTCCCGTATTTTTGAGTGAAGGGTTTAGGGGTTAAACGTCAAGGTACGACTCCCCAAAGACCAACCAAGGGTCCTTCAAGAGGACCCTAAAACTGCCCCTAAAATCTGCCCCAAGGCAGTGACCCACGATAGGGACTCACGCCCTATGGGTCCACCCACGCCCTGTGGAGAGGGTCATGGGTCAAGTCCTACCAACCAAGCTCCAGTTCCTCCACCCACGGAGGACCATAACGGCCCATGGACCCACTCACGGTCCGTGGGTCGGGGTCTCGAGTGTTGGGGCAGTGATGGTCTTAAGTTGTTTAAGTTAGGGGTTAGGGAAGGTTCTAGAATTAATTAGTTATTAAGTGGGGTCATTTTATTAGTAATTAGGCCACCTATATAAAACTAATAGACCCCTAAATACACTGATATAAGTCATTATTTTCAATTCACCAAAGAACCCAATTCCCTCCAAGAAATTCTCTCTCTAGAAAGTGAAGAAGAGCAGAAAGTTAGGTCAAATTCCTCCATTGTTGCAAGCTTTTGTGAGGGATTTATAATCAGGGTATGTTAACTTATTCATCCATGGAGTCTCTTAGAATTCCCCCAATTGTGAAGATGACATCCCCCATTCAAGTTAGGGTTCCTTCCGAAATTGTGGGTTTAGTTGAGTATGATTCCAATTGAGTGGATAGTACTTGTTTATGATTGATTTAACATTGAATCATGAAATATTAATGATATTACATGTTTTCCTTGGTTAACCCTAGTCTAATTGATGAAATTGAAGAATGTGGGTTTGTGCCTTGTGAAGTGAAATTGAGGATTGATAAGTGATCTTCTAGAATTGATGACATGTATACCAATTGATCAAGAATAGAAGTATGTAAACATGAATTGAATTAGATTAAAGATTATATGATGGATCTTGACTAGTAATGAATGAGATTGAGCCTTTATGATAAATTAAGACTACAATTGTTTAAAGATGAAGCTTATGACTAGATTATCTTTTGATCTAGATATGAATGATGATATCAAGAAGTAAAGCTTTTAGAGTAGGGCTTGTAGTCATGAATGTTGACTTCTAGGGTTTTGAACGTAAAGTTAACAAGATGAACTATGTATGTTAAGGCTTGAGAGTAAAGTCTATATGAGAATAGAAGATTAATGGTTAGAACTACGGTGGAAGACCTTTACCTACCTAATATACATCATGAATGTTTGAATGTATGAAGTGATAGAATCACATGAGATAGGATGATTTCCATGTCTAGTGCTTGAACCCAAAGTGTGTTGATTGAAAGTAAGTTTTGAACCTCAAGGAATGAAGTATGAGATTATACTTCTAGCAATTGAACCACTTGAATTATGATTATATCCATGTCTAATGTAGTCATCCTAGAGGTGTTGATTTGATATGAGTTTTGACCTTTGAAAGGGCAATATATGATATTATGCATGTTTTATGAAGTTTATGTATATGCTTTAAGAACACTTTGAGAGTAAAGTGATTATGACCATGATTTAATTGTGGTGTTGTTGAAAGGTTATTATCATACACACCCTTATGCATGACTATAAATGAAGTATTCATGATTATGATGATGTTGTTGTGTTGATTGAAAGGCTATTCTCGTGAACACATAATGAACATAATGTGAAAGGTTTTCTCACATGATGATTATTCTAAAGTTGAAAGGCAATTCTCACCTAATTGAATCTTATGTTATATGTAGACATGGACAGTGAAAGGTTATTCTAACGCATTGAAACGACCCCAAAAATGCCAGAAAATGTGCTTCGGAAACACCTATAATTGTATTTTCCATATATCTCAAAATCCGTGCATGATTTCGGAAATCCGACTTCATATTCTTGTTTAGGGGGTCAAATTTAGTGGGGAGTGGGTCTAACCCAAATTTTAGAGCAACCGTATCAAAATCCGAAATTTCCAAGTGAAGCCTTTTCGAGGGTCTACTTTGGAGGGTCATATCTCCTAGCACACAAATTATTTGGTGGTCAATAACATATCCATGGAAAGCCCTTTGAGTTAGCTACCTAACGCAATTCGTTTCACCTCATTCGGAGTTCGGACGAAGAAGTTATGCCCATTTTCGTAAAATCTGTCCGGCAGAAAAAGACAATTTCCAGTAGCT
>JAJOOE010025788.1:0-27744 GCA_036250405.1 Solanum raphanifolium | reverse complement strand
TGGAAACTCATTGACTACAGGGACTGACTCAAGAGTTGGGGATTCAGAACTAGAATCCTTAACCCGAACTAGATGATAGAGATAACCCTTAGAGATCATCTTTCTGGCCTTAAGGTAAGAAATGAATCGACCCATAGGCGCTAAGCTACTACCTTTTCATTCTAGGGTTGGTTCGTCTGGAAACTGAAAACGAACAATCCTAGTTCTACAATCAACTGAGGCATAACAGGAATGTAACCAATCCATGCCTAGAATGACATCGAAATCTACCATTTCTAACTCTACAAGATCTGCTGAGATGACTTTCTAAGAGATTGTGACAGGGCAATTTCTGTATACCCGTCTAGCTATAACTGGGTCACCGACTGGAGTAGAGACTGAGAAGGGTTCTGAGAGAGTTTCTTGGCTAACACTGAATTGGACTACTATGTAAGGAGTTACAAAAGACAAAGTAGCCCCTGGATCTAATAATGCATAAACATCAAGATCAAAGACTCGTAACGTACCAGTAACTACATCAGGAGAATCTTCCTAATCTTGACGAGCCTGAAGAGCATAGAGCCTATTTTGGCGCTGTCCGCCACCTGTACCAAATGAGTTACCCTGCTGAGTCAGGCGACCTGCTGGTGCTACTGAAGTTGTAGACTGAGTTCTACTATTATTTCCTCTTTGACCCTGTCTAGAAGGACAATCCTTCAATCTATGACCAGACTGACCATACCTAAAACATCATTCCTTACCTGCAAGGCACTCGCCCGGATGGTTCTTGTTACATTTCGGGCAAGTTGGGTAAGTTTTAATGCCTGAAACACTACCTGGAGACTTAGAGCCTGACGCCCTACCTTTTTGATCGTTACAGAACCTGGGGGATGGAACACTAGCTGATGAAGGTAGGAGTCGAAGACTTCTGCTGAAACTGCGAGCGATTTCCACCACCCGATTTCTGTTGGGAATACTCGTAGTTACCTGTTCTTGCTTTCTTAGTCTCCTTAGCCTGTTCCCTAAGCTTATCACCCTCAACCTACTGAGCATGAGTCATGAGACTAGAGATGTTCATGTCTCCCAACAACATAGCATTCCTGCACTCGGTCTTCACTAAGTCTGATACTTCATACAGAAGCTTATTTATCTGAGCCCTGGAATCAACAACCATGTGAGAAGCATACCTGGAGAGTTGGTTAAACTTGAGCCCATACTCTTGGACAGTCATGTTACCCTGCCTCAAGTTCATAAATTCCTGGGCCCTTGCTTCTCTCAACTCTATGGGGAAAAACCTGTCCAGAAAGGTTTCGCTGAAACAATCCCAAGTAATAGGAACGACATCTGTACCCCTATTCTCCTTCTACTGAGTATACCAGATATGAGCCACATCTTTAAGTTGGTAAGATACTAACTCAACCAGATCATTCCCAGTGACCTGCATCACCTCAAATATCTTCTTGATTTCATCCAAGAAATTCTAGGGATCCTCACCAGCCTGCGATCCTAAGAAGTCAGGTGGATTCATCCTAACAAAGTCATGGACCCTTGCTGCTGCTGATCCACCATTTGCATTCACAGGAGCTTGAACCCGCTGATTTTTCTGGTTAGCGACACTCTGAGCGAACATCTGAATGGCATTCCTGAATTCAACATTTGAGACTTCCTGATCTGGAACTGGAGGAGCTGCGTTTGCATTCTTTGCATTCGCATTCCTGCCATAAGCTCTACGAGAAGGCTTGATCACTGAAACGTAGAACATCGAGTTAGAATGGAATTTAGATCATACCTTACGCACGATAAGAGTAACAAGAAAATGAAGATTTCCTAAAACACTTTGTAGCCTCCCCCTCATTAGATGTGGTGCGCACTACACATCCATGAAAAGGACTCTACCTAGTGCGGCTTTTTAGATATCCTAGGACACTTCAACCTAATGCTCTGATACCAAGTTTCTCACGCCCCGAGTTACCCTCGAGACGTGGACACGGGACCTAGGACCACAAGTGATCCCAAGCTAATCCTGCTGGCATGATCATGAGCATACTAAAGATAATAAACTGATGCAGAAGCTAAATCATAAATAAAAATGAAAAGATGGGGAATACCTATATACTATAACTGGGATAAATGAAAACTGATGAGTCGGAAAACTTTTTTGTAGTATTTAGAATTTCCCAACCTAGTCCTGATTTGGATGAAATCGGAGTCTTCAAGGTGCAGGGAAATCTGGTAACAATCGGGTGAATTATTTACCATTTAGATTACATGAGTGGTTACATAACTCGTTAAGGAATCCGTACGACTTCACGAAATTGAATTCAGGCGAATAGAACTCCCGGAATCGATCTTAGCGTGAAGGGTATTTTCTGAGCGTCGTGGGATAGACGTGTGTTGTGAAATGGAGATTTTGGAATTCTTTAAATAGCTCTTTGTTTCGTGTAACCTGCCTTGGCGGGGCCGCTCTGGTGGGCTCGACGCGACTTAAGGTCGTTAATAAACCCCTAAATGACCTTATTATGCACTTTTTGACTTTTAGAGCTAAAGAACGAACCTCAGGCAACTACTACTCGTTTTCCACCATTCTTGAGGCTAAAGGTAAGCTTTTCACTCCACGAATCTATTCTTCGATTCGTAGAAAGTAATAGAATGGGGAAATATTGATGGGGGAGGGTTTTGTTATAGATTCTATGGTGGAAAAACCCCTAATTTGGATAATTGGGATCATGGGTTTGATCTAGGGTTAATAGAATTATAAGTAATTCGGGTAATTAGTGATTGTTTATTGAATCCCATATTATATTGATTATTTGTAGACCAAGAACAAGCGGAACGAATCCGGAAAGAGAACGATCAAGTTTCTTAGGGTTTCAAGCTTGTTTTGAGGTAGGTGATGGTTGTGATTCTATGATTGTGTGATGTATGTTTTTTCTTGCTTCATTATGATACATGTATGCATATGAATGTTGGATTATTGATCACACTTGTTGTAAATGAAATTGATGAATGATGGTTACCATGAAATCATGACCTATATGTATGATCTTGAGGATATACTTGTGATTGTGATTGTGGTGTGTTGAATGGATCGGTTGCCACGTTCTGGCATAACTAACTTGGATTGGTTGCCACGTTCCAGCATAATTATGGGATTGGTTACCACGTTCCAACATAATCATTTGATCGGGTACCACGTTCCGGTATGCTAACTGTTTGAGTTTGGGTTCCATGACAGGACCAATGACTTGTCATAATTGTGTATTTTGAGAAATGTGAAGTTGTTTATTGTGATTCTTCACATTCTGGTTTCGGTGTTGTGTTGATGCAGGATAAAAAATGTTATAACTTATGCTTCGCGTCAGTTAAAGGTGCATTAGAGAAATTATCCAACACATGATTTAGAGTTGGCAGCGGTAGTGTTTTCTCTTAAGATCTGGCGACATTACCTCTATGGTGTTAAATGTGAGGTATTTACTGATCATCATAGTTTGCAACATGTGTTCACTCGAAAGTATCTGAATTTGAGAGAACAAAGGTGGATGGAGTTTCTTAAGGATTATGATGTCACCATTCAATACCATCCGGGTAAGGCTAATGTGGTGGCAGACACTTTGAGTCGAAAAGTTGTGAGTATGGGTAGTTTAGCTTGCTTAAGTGTAACCAAGCGACCTTTGGCTAAGGAAATTCAGACCTTGGAGTCTAAATTCATGCAGTTGGGCATCTCAGAAAAAAGTGGGGTGTTAGCTAGTATTGAAGTACGGGCCACATTCATTGAGGAGATCAAGGCCAAACAATTTGAGGATGAGAATTTGGAGGAGCTTAGGAAGAAGACTGCAAATGGTAAAGCACAAGAGACCACCCTTGATGTGGATGGTGTGCTCAATTTTAAAGGGAGAATATGTATTCCTAGAGTAGATGACTTGATTGAAAAATTGTTGATAGGGTCTCATGGTTGGCGATATTCTATTCATCTGGGTGTGACCAAGATGTATCGAGATTTGAAGCGAATTTATTGGTGGCCAGGCATGAAGAAAGAAATAGCGGAGTTTGTGGCGAAGTGTCCAAATTGTCAACAAGTGAAGTATGAACATCAAAGGCCTGCAGGTTTGCCTCAAAGAATGCCAATTTCGGAATGGAAGTGGGAAAGAATAGTCATAGATTTTGTGGTTGGTCTTCCCAAGACTTTGGAAAAGTATGATTCTATTTGGGTAGTGGTTGATAGATTGACCAAGTCAGCCCATTTTATTCCGGTAAGAACAGATTATAATGTTGAACAATTGGCTAAAGTTTATGTGGAAGAGATAGTAAGGTTGTATGGGGTGCCCCTTTCTATCATCTCAGACCGTGGTACCCAATTCACATCCAAGTTTTGGAGTAAATTACATGATGAATTGGGCACACAACTCACTTTTAGTACAAACTTTCATCCAAAGACGAATGGACAGTCAGAGAGGACTATTCAAGTATTAGGAAACCGAGAGGGACATGCGAGACAAGTATCCCCAATTGTTCGTTCAGGTACTACTTCATTCTTTCCTTAGCCTATTTTTTCTAAGTTTTGTCACTCTTGGACGAGTGATGGGTAAATTGGTATCTATTATAACGACCTATTCCCATTGTTATAGAAAAGCCAACGGGGAAAACTTTGGGGTCGAAAAACTTTTTCGTAGTATTTGGATTTTCCCAACTTAGTCCAGATTTGGACGAAATCGAGTCTTTAAGGTGCAGGGAAATCTGGTAATAATCAGCTGAATTATTTATGATTTTGATTACATGAGTGGTTAGATAACTCGCTAAGGAACTCGTATGACTTTATGGAATTGAATTCGGGCGAGTAGAACTCCCGGAATTGATCTTAGCATTTTTTGAGCATCGTGAGTTAGAGGTGTGTTGTGAAATGGGGATTTTTGAATTCTTTAAATAGCTCTCTGTTTCGTGCAACCCGCCTTGGCAGGGATTTTGGTCGCTTTGGTGGGGCCGCTGTGGCGGGCTCGACGGGACTTAAGGTCGTTAATAAACCCCTAAACGACTTTATTATGAACTTTTCGAATTTTAGAGCTAAAGAACGAACCCCAGGCGAATCCTACTCATGTTCCACCATTCTTGAGGCTAAAGGTAAGATTTTCACTCCTCGAATCCATTTTTCGATCCGTAGAACGTAATAGAATGGGTGAATATTGATGGGGGAGGGTTTTGTTATAGATTCTATGGTGGAAACAACCCTAATTTGGATAATTGGGATAATGAGTTTGGTCTAGGGTTCATAGAATTGTTAGTAATTTGGGTAATTAGTGATTGTTTATTGATTTCTGTATTATATTGATTGTTTGTAGACCAAGAACAAGCAAAACGAATCCGAAAAGGGAAGGATCAAGTTTCTTAGGGTTTCAAGCTTGTTTCGAGGTAGGTGATGGTTGTGATTCTATAATTGTGTAATGTATGTGTGTTCTTGCTTCATTATGATACATGTATGTATATGAATGTTGCATTATTGATCACACTTGTTGTAAATAAGATAGATGAATGATGGTTACCATGAAATCATGACCTAAATGTATGATCTTGAGGATATACTTATGATTGTGATTGTGGTGTGTTGAATGGATCGGTTGCCACGTTCCGGCATAACTAACTTGGATCGGTTGCCACGTTCTGACATAATTATGGGATCGGTTGCCATGTTCTGACATAATCATTGGATCGGGTACCACATTTTGGTATGCTAACTGTTTGGGTTTGGGTTCCATGGGAGTACCAATGACTTGTCATAATTGTGTATTTTGAGAAATGTGAAGTTGTTTGTTGTTTGTAAATGTTGATAATATTGTATATGTTTGATATGTGCATTTGTTTATAATGTTGTATTGACTTGCTGATGTTATACATAGTGGGATAGCCGCGTGATCCTACCAGTACAATGTGGTTGTGTACTGATACTACACTTGCTCTTATTTTTGTTGAGTACAGGGCATCTTCCGGCGACTATTGACAGACCTCGCTTAGAAGATCAGTGATCGTTCAAATTCAAGGGTGAGCCAATTCTTCCGGGCTGCCATGGGTTCTCTTTCGTCTATGTCCACCCTTTCGGACTTAGACTTTCTAGTTAGTTATTAGTGCATTAGTTTGGGGTTGTGACCCTTCTTGTTTAGACTTTGGTTATTGTTAAATGTTTTGGTACATTGACTTTCTAGTTCTAGGTATTACTTCCGCATTTGTTTAGTTGATAGACTTTTGTTGGAGTTTATGGGAACTCCCTATTTCGTTCTTTAGTATTTAACTTGTTTCGTATCCTTAAATGCTTAGTTTTTTGTTTAGTTGCTTTGTTTGGGTTGTAGTAGTGATTCTCCCACCGGAGGGTTAGTGTGGGTGACAATTACGACGGTCTGGGACATGACATGAATATACCCTCTTAGGATAGAACGACTTACTTCATCAGAATAGTGGTACCTCATATTCCGCTAAACTTCGTACTCACTCAACGACAATAAATCACACAAAAAAAATTAAAATGCAAGATGAAGAAGAATACAAGATTTCAAAAATTGTGGTTGAAAAATGAGAGGAAGCCCCTCTATTTATCGTCAACAAAGGGTAGAATGAATAAATGTTTTTTGTTTCTTATTTGAAAAGGCATGACCTTTACGAGAAGTCACAACCCTTTGAAAAAGTCACAACTTATTGAAAAAGTCACAACTCTTTGAAAAATTCACAACTTAAAATGTCACAATTCTTTGAAAAAGTCACAACTCATCAAAAAATCACAACCCTTCGAAAAAAAGTTACAACTTATCAAAAAAGTCACAAATCATCGAAAAAGTCACAACCTAAGTTAAGGATATTATAGTAATTTAATATTCAAGTTAGGAGTAAAACTTCTGGTTTTCCACTGCTCAAGAGAGATTGAATGGATTGGTTATATAATAAATTTTAAAGGAATTTTTAGAATTAATCGATTATAAAATAGTAACTAATGAGTTCGCATCTAAAGAAGCTAGAGAAGTAGATTTTAAATAAAAGTATATATGATAAAAAAAATATTTGGGCCCCTCTCTTAAGTTTCACTTTAGGCCCCGAATCTTGTTGAGTCCGCCTTGCTAGAAGCCTCCAATTCAAATCATTCCATAGAAAATCAATTTTATCAATGAGTTAGATAGTCAAAAGCATACAAACATAAGAAATCAAATAATACCATAAATATATAGTGAATTGGGCTAGGAGTTGCAACAATTTATCAAGAGAACACATTATGATAAGCCTTAGAGTTCATTTCTTACTTCTCAATATGAGATACCAACATATTGGTAGAGTAAGAAGTTCCTTTGAAGTCCTCACCCGTTTATTTTACTGAAATCCAAAGAATTCTATGTGCATTTGAAGAATAATCAAGCTTCAACGCTAATGGTATATAGTCGATGAGATCATTCTATAACTTTTGTTTAAGTACAAACAAAGTTGAACTGTAGCAACATTATACTAAAGAAGGTAAACTTAGAGAGAAGCACATATTTAGCATGTTAAGATAAAGACAAAGGACATGCATATGAAGAGCCAATATAAGGGAAGAAAAATAAAGCAGCAAGTAAAAAGGCAGATGGGATAAATTACACCTCAAACTCATGATTTTAACATAAACTGAATAAAAACCTCATATTTAGCCTCAAATTTTCAATAGGATTGAATTATGGAATGATAGTTCAAATAAAGATCATTTTAACACCAAATAAGTAAATGTGATAAAATTCAATGAGATCTCAATTCGACTAAACAATTTTCCATTTTCGAAACAAGCTATTCGTCCTTCATTTATGAAGCATAGTATAGAGAATAGCATGTTAAACGAAATACCATGGATTAATTGTCCATCTTAAGCGATGAGCTTGATAGGTATAGAAAAAGGGTTAACTTGTTGGAATAATCTTACTTTCACTCAAAAAATTTGTCAAACACACTGGTGGCATCAATCGTATTTTTTCTGATAGAAACTCATGATGCTAGAATCCACAAACAAAATAAGAATAAAGAGGAAATTAAACATCCAACAACAGATAATATTCGCAATAGAAGTAATGTATAAATTTCAGAGCCTAAAGCTATAATCACTTTTTTTACAACTAAAGATTAGACTATGCAAATCAACAGATCTCAAATATCAAAGCAGCATTGTAAACTAACAAAATGACATTATTAATCAAGTTCTTTTTGAATAGACATATAATTTGATGTACCAATGTCTAATAATAGACTTACAAATCAATTCCAACGGCGAGTAAATTCAAATATGTTACATGCCAGGTGGCTGCTTCCTAGTTCTACTTTGGAGGTCTATGAATGTGTCACGGAAGGGACTAGGGCCTAGCCACAATTTCCTTCTCCGACATCGGTAGTGAGATGAATCATTGCCGATACAGACTATAATCACAAATCTTCGAGGAAAATAGAAACAAAGTATTTACAAGGTCAATTATAGAGAACATAGGGGGAAAATTAGGTAGTTTATGACATGTACATCATACGTGTTTGTTATTTGAGATTGTAGTGTTTGCATGTTATTATTCAAAAGAGACCAATTGAATGTAAAATGTACATACAGTAAAAGCAGGAAGTGCAAATTGGAATTAACATGCTCGTCCTATCCTTGTTCTCTTATATATAAGGGTAAAAGAATATAAATAAAAATGTAGTATCAAATTAATTTTTTTCCCTAGTAATAAACCTTCTAATATATAAATGTCACTAATTGATTGGAATATATAGTCAGTTTCCTCAGATAGCAGCATTTGTCGAAGTGTTAAACTTACATTGCAAATAATACTATTTATGAAAAAAAGAAAAGGAATTATACATGGTGGGTTTATACAAGACGGACTTATACACAAATTGCTTTGTCTTTTATGCATTTTTTGTTTGCAGCCTGAACATTCTAGCACGCAAATCTTTTGAAGATCATATGATATTGAAATTTTAGCCTCAATATAGAAAACTCCAACCTGTAGCGCAGGGAAAAAATTGTATATCTAACTCCATTCAATCAGTAAATTGAGCAAGTTTAGATATTTGTGAAACTTACTGAAGTTGTTGATGTAATATCTGCAATAGAAATAACTTGCAGGTGAATAGGTTCACAATAAGAGTAGTGGATGACCTGGCGAAGTTGTCCACCGCATAGCCAGAAAGCAAGTCTTTGTTTATTTTTGCCCTATTGTCACATCAAATAAATTACTCCCTCCGTTTTAAAAAGAGCGGCCTAGTTTGACTTGATACGGAGTTTAAGAAAATAAAGAACACTTTTGAATCTTGTGGTCTTGAATTAAAGTAATATCAAATGTAAAATATTTCCCTTTAATCTTGTGGCATTAAGCATGCCACGTGGAAAGCTAAAACTAAAATGTTACCAAAAAAAGAAAGAGGTCATTCTTTTTTAAACAGACTAAAAAGGAAATGAGATCATTTTTTTTGAAATGGAGGGAATAATAAATATGTTGTTTATAACACGCTAAAGCTATAGCTACATAGTAAGAAGTCAATACCAGCTGATAAAATGTACTGCCTGGGAATAAGTAGGATTTATGCATATTGTGGAGTTGAATCTGATTTTCAAGGATAAACATGTACATATAGAATTATTGTGTAATAGTGTATGGTGTAAAAAGGTAAGATTTAAGTAAGACAATGTAATTCACGCATACTCTGATAAAGATAAATTCCAATGTTCCTTCCAAGGATTACAAAGAACTCTTTACCCTTTTCCATTCTTCAAGTTCAGTTCCTTCAATTTCTTTGCAGTCATCCTATAATGTGAGTAAAAATTTATTACGTTTGAAAGCAAGAAAAATATAATACCATTGTTTCTCGAATATATCATAAGATTGTGTAATGACTCGATCAGTCATTTTTTGGAAGTTTCATGAATTTGTCATTTTCCCCTCTTAATATCGAACCGTGAATCATTAATGATTGAGTTTTGAAAGTTGGTTTCAAAAAATAAGTTTCAATTTGAGAATTTTATAAGTTTTGAGTTTGGAAAGCTATTATTGTTAAGAAAATAGTTTTTTGTGTGCTTTAGGGTTTCGAGTGTCGGAATGGAATTTTATCTATTCCATCAGTCCCAGAATAAGGAATTTGATCAGTGAGAGTGGTCAGTTTCATATTTGGAGTTTTTTTAGGGATTTGAGGTCCTAAGTTGTGAAATTATGGAAATTTAGCCTTTGAGATGATTTTGGTCAACATTCGAGGTTCAACTGCTTGAATTAGAATTCTAAGAGTTTCATTAGATTTTTTTTTTTGGATCAACAGAAGCTTTTACTAATAATGATTAAATGCTGAAGTAACCTTGTATGTTGAAGTAATACACAAACTGAAAGAAATTTCTCATACCATCCTAGTATCATAAGGACGTGAATAGGGAAGTCCACATACCCATATCTCTAATGCAGAACCCTACCGATCCAAAAATGAACGTGGACTATTCCAAAATTACATGGTTACAATTTGCCACTCAGATGAATTAAGAAAGCTTGGCACATAAGAAGTTTTTGGCGCCAAAGAAAAGAGTGAAATCATCACCAAGAGCCAACCTCTACCAAGGTTTGAGGTCACCAACTGGACTAGCAGTCCATTTTAAGGACTTCTCCCTGGGATTCAAATAAGTGCTCTTGTCATATGGAACCTAGGTGAGATCTTCGTTGATTTATGAGAGGTTTCGAGTGTAACACCCCGTACTCTAGACAGACCAGAAATGCAGATTTCAGAAGTTACAGGTGCCACCTACGGACCATAGGTTGACCCACGGACCGTAGGTGGGGTCCGTGATTGGCCACCTACAGCCCCTCCCTAGAAACTCCAGAAATTTCATCTAAGGGTCAACCCACGGCCAAACCTACAGACCATAGGTCAAACAAAGGGTCGTGGTCCTGGTCCGTGGATCAAGACCCTTAGCAACCCTTCTTTGAAGCCAAACGACGGTTGACCAGAACGGACCGTTGGTCAGTCCATGGTCCGTCGGTGGCTTCGACAGCTTTTAAGTAAGGGTTGTTTTAGTCTTTTCCCTATGCGTTGGACATCTAAACTACGTCATTTTAGTCAGTTTTAGCCTAGTAAGTTAATTAGAACTTACCCTACTCAACTCATTCTCCAAATATTCATCAACTAGAACAAAAAAAAAATAGTGTCAACCAAGCCCTCTCCAAGAACGCATCAAGTTTTTTTCAATTCACACCCCAAAATCGAAAGATTTCTCCCTGAATTTCATCACCAGATATGTGGGATTTCACTAGTGGGTTCCTTTCACCCATTAGGTCCCTAGAATTCAGTCAGATTTTTGATTCTCTATATAATGTTTAGACCTGGGGTTTCTAGAACCTCAGATTATTGCTGTGATTCAGTTGTTAGATCAATCCTAATCATATTATCATGTTTTTTGAGGAATTGTTGTTTAGCTTCTTGCATGAAACTCAGAACCCTAGTTGTGTAGATTCGTTTAGTTCATGAATTATAGTTGCTAGGTTAGTTTATTCATTTATACATGCTCCAGTTAAGAATGTTTGAGTATCAGTATATTAATGTTGCATTTTCAGTTAGCATGTCAGTATTTTTGAGCTATTCAGTTATAATGTGTTACTTACATAATCAGTTAGGACTAGGCTTAATACCGAGTGGACTACGGGTCAGTCACCCTCATAGTCCCAGAACTACGTGACCCCGTAGGATAAGTCCCCTAAGTGTGCAACATATTTAGTGATCATGCCAGCCATGCCTTTATACCCCTGGCAAGGTATATTGGGTCCTCTCGATGGGGCGATACATCGGACTCCACGGATAGCTCTCGTGGTTTTATATCGATTAACAGTAGCTCCCACAGTCATATTCTAGTGCATTTACCATATATATCAGTGTTAGTTCAACATTCAGTCTCAGCATGTCATGTACTTGGTCATTGCATTCCGTTAGTTCAGTAGTCTGTATATTTTAGTATTTACATCATGTTCAAATTTTGTCATTGCTCTTATTACTTTTTTTAGTTATGTATATATTTTTCAGTTTTATCCTATCATGCATGCTCAGTACCTTTCAAATACTGACGCATACTCTGTGTTACATCTTCTCGTGATGTAGGTTTAGGTCCTCAGCATTCAGATCACGCATAGATCGGTTCCCGATCTCCGGTCAACAGTATCAGTGGTAAGTCCTCATTCTTCGAGGATGATAGACATGTTTCCTTTTGTACATTCAGTCTTTCAATTTCAGTTTTGCTAGAGTTAGTTGGGGGCATGTCCCAGCATCTCTAGTCAGTTAGAGGCTTTTATTCAGACATAGTTAGATTCAATTTTAGTTTGAGTTTGATCTTTCTATTGTCATTAAACTCAATTTTTTTATATTCAAATTTAGAATGGGTATTCCCCATCAGTTTCCTTTTATGTCATGTTTTAAGCTTCTGCAAAGAATTATCTTATTTCAGTTATGTTAGTATGCTAATGATATGCCAGCAGGGTTAGCTTGGGATCACTCGTGATCCTAAGTCCCATGTTAACATCCAGGGATTAGCCTCGGGGTGTGACACCGAGCTTGTTTTAGCCTTTTTAGGTGTTGATTTAGTTTATTGTGGTTTTCACGGATGTCGGGTCAAAGAGACCTCAGATTCATGTTTCAACGGTTCCATTGACTCACAAATGTTGAGTATTATCAATTTGCAAATGTGGTTAGTGTGTATGGGTTTCGAATGAATCCTGAGGTTCCTTTCAATGCTTTGAGAGATTGCTGAAATTGTTGATACCTGAGTGCTAGTGTACCTCGCAATCGTGAGGGATGACTCACTATCGTGAGGCTCGTTTTAGCAATGTGTAGGTTAATTTTGTAAAGATTTAACTCATGTTGACCTTTGAGTTTGTGAAGAACTTTCTCTTTCGTAACTTTTGCATGAGAGAATGTCTGGTTCTCGATTGTAAAGGTCCCCAATTTCATGAGGTTCGCTTTTGTGAACCCAAAGGCGCTTTTGCAACATCTGAGAGGGGTTTATGTTTGAAAGTTTTGTCGTTTAACCCCCATTCTTCATTATTGAGATCAGGAAAACCTTGAAGGTAATTTTGAAAGGATTTATTATGCTAAATAATTTGGGTAAGATTTTATGGCCGTAAAACTTCATTTCCCTCTTATTATTTATGGATTTGAACATCACAATTTGGGATTTTGATTGGTAAATGGCAAGGTTTTTCAAGAACTCAAGATCTTAACTAAAATGGAAATTGTGAACTGATTTTGAGTCTTTTTAAAAAAAATGGTTTTCACCAATGAGTTCCTAAGGCTTTGAGTAATGTTTTCAAGTGTTTATTTTCATATTCAAACTTTATTTTTTGAATTGGGTTTTGAGTTGACCCATTTTCTCAAAAAAATTAATGTGGGTATTGTTTTTTTTCCATAAATTTATTGTTAATACTTGATTGTTATAGATTATGTGACTTTGTACATTGGCTGAAAGGGGAAGACTCAACTCTTGGAGTGATTAATTGAATGATTTAAGGCAAGTAATCTCCTAAACCTTGTATATTAGTATAATTTGTGTATTTCCTTCGTTGTTTGTGTGTTGGGAGTAATGGGGATGAGGTGAAAGGGTTAATCTTCCACTTGATAAATCTTAATAAATAAAAAGGGGTTGAAATAAAAAGGCTATATGATTGTTATGCTGATGTGAATTGCCTTGTTGTGATCCGCATTGATTGATTGATGAAATTCTTGAGAGCATAAAGGTGGACTTGAATTGCATGAATTGTTGTCTCTTCCATGTGGTATGATATTGCTTGTGTGCATTGATTATAGAACATTGCGATGAGATATGTAATGGCTTTGATGTCGAGGTCATTTCTGGCAATTGGTATAAAGTCTATGCGAAATAGTTCTGGCTAGTGAGTTGATATAAGGCCAATGAGAAATGGTTTCGGCTAGTGATTTGATATAAAGTCGATAGGAAATAGTTTTGGCTAGTAATATTGTGCCGATGGGAAATGGTTTTATCTAGTGAGTTGATACAAAGCTGAAGGGGAATGATTCTGGCTATTATTTGATGCAAAGTCTTTAGGAAATGGTTTCGGGTAGTGATATTTTGCCGATAGGAAATGGTTCCAGCGAGAGATTGATTATTGTGATTTGATGCATTTTGATGCTTATGTGTGACTTACTTGTTAATTAATTGATGTGCTTGTTACGTGTGAATAATTTACTTGAGTTTGACTTATTTGATTCGTGTTGGTTGTTGGATTGTACCAATTGGATTGTGAATATTGAGCCTTGTGAACCGTGTATTATATAACTATTAGGTTGGGATGAATTTTGTGCAGGTTGTAGTTTAAGGAGGTTCGATTTCGACGAAAGGGGTATTCGATTTCTAGCTAACTACTTTGTTTTTTTAGGTTGATCGATGGGTACTATGTTGTTGGTACTCACCCCTTGCTTTTATTCTTGTGTAGGTTCCGAGCCCGACACTATTTTATTATCCTTCTTCTCCTACTTTCTGAGACATGTCAAAGGACTATTGAGAGGTAGTTGTTTGTCATCCTGGACGACCTTCTTTTCCTATATATTATGATTTGTTCTATTTAAGAAACAAAGACTTGAGACTATGTATTTATTTCATTTCTATACTATTGTAATAGAGTCTTGTACACATTACAACCATGTGTCAGGATGTCAGTAGAATGAATAAGTTTACTACTTTCATGTTGTTTTTACTTTATCTTTCCACTTTTTATTTTGTTTTTTGGGTTGAGGCTGACTTTTCTTGGTGGGAATAGATAAGTGTCATCACGTCCATTTTTGGGTCGTGACAAATGATATTAGAGCCAGGTTCATATGTCTCACATGTGTACAAGCCAAGTCTAATTAGAGTCTTGAAGATCAGTTCGGAGACATCTATACTTATATTCGAGAGGCTATGAAGACCTCTAGCATGGGAAGTCCTCAATCAGAGTGATTTGAACTTGAGGCAGCGTAGATGGATTGATCTACTGAAGGACTACGACATCACCATCTTGTATCATACAAGGAAGACCAATGTGGTGGCCTATGCTTTGAGTAGGAAGACAACTAGCATGGGAAGTCTTACCGCTATAAGTATGGAGGAGAGACAGTTGGCTAGAGATGTTCAGAGGTTAGCCAACATCTCATCCGAATAAAGATTTTTTAGCAGACGGGTTGTTTGATTGTTTTTGTTGAGGCTCGTTCCTCCTTAGTAGAGAAGGTTTGTGAGCGTCAGTATAATGACAAGAAGTGATGTCTCAATCTAGACAAGGTGATGAGAGGGGAAGCCAAGGAGGTTGCCCTTGATACTGATGGTATCTTGAGGATTGGGGGTAGGATCTGTGTACCCATGGTGGATAAGTTGATCAGATTGATTCTTTAAGAGGCCCATTATTCTCGTTATTCCCTCCATCTGGGGTAGCAAAAATGTAGGATGGTTTGAGCCAGCACTATTGGTGGGGTGGGATAACTTGCCAACACGTAAAGTTTGAGCACCAGTGGCCCAGAGGTATATCTTAGAGGATGCATATTCTTACTTGGAAATAGGAACAGATCACTATGGACTTTTTTTGTGGGACTACCTACCACTATGGATGGTTATGACTCCATTTGAGTAGTTGTTGATAGGTTGACCAAGTCCACCCATTTCATCCCGGTTCGGGTGAAGTATATAATGGAGAAGTTAGTTGAGTTGTATATTATTCCGATTGTGCAACTACATGTAGTCCCGGTTTCTATTATCACTAATTGAGGTTCTTTGTTCACTTCCTATTTCTAGAAGGCATTGCAGTATGTTGTGGCTACTCAGCTAGATATGAGTACAAATTTTCATTCTTCGACAGACAGTTAATCCGAGCAAATGATTCTGATGTTGGAGGAAATGCTCTGAGTTTTGTGATCGATTTTGGTGCTAGATTAGCTCAATATTTAACCTTAGCAGCGTTTTCCTACAACAATATCTACCATTCAAATATTCAGATGGACCATTTTGAGGCATTGTATGGCAAATGTTGTAGGTCTTTGTGAGATGGTATGATTTAGATGAGATGGATTCATTTGACACAGACTTTCTTAGAGATGCTATTAAGCATGTTTGTATGATCAACGGT
Source organism: Solanum raphanifolium (assembly GCA_036250405.1). NCBI lineage: Eukaryota > Viridiplantae > Streptophyta > Magnoliopsida > Solanales > Solanaceae > Solanum > Solanum raphanifolium. The sequence continues at coordinate 11,650 of JAJOOE010025788.1, read as the reverse complement.
AGACTCTTGATACCCTAGAGTCGATAGAAGAGTTATGTGGATCGGAGAGTTTGAGCCCTAGTGTTCATAAAGGGTGATCATGTTTGGCTCTGAGTGGCACCAATGAAGGGTAAAATGAGGTTAGGAAAGAATGGCAAGCTTAGCCCTAGATACATTGGACCCTTTGAGATTTTGAGTCGTATGGTGGACTATAAGTTGGCTTTGCAACCTAGCTTGTTAGTTGTGCCTCCCGTGTATAATGTCTTCTTGCTTCGGAAGTATGTGTCGAATGAGTCTCATGTACTTTGTCTTGATTCATTTGAGTGGGGTACAAACTTATCTTTTTGGGAGGATTCTATAGACATTTTTATAGGCATGTCCGGAAGCTTAGGGCTAAGGAGATTGGTGCAGTAGAAGCATCATTCAATTGGTGAAGCGACTTGGGAGATGGAGTCAGATATGCGTGTCAGATATCCTCATCTATTCAAAGCTTTAGGTACCTTCTTTTGCTTTATGTTTGAGGATGATTATGGTTTTTAGTGCTTGATAATGTACAGACCGGTCAATCATTTTTGGAAAGTTTCCATAAATTTATCGTTTTACCCCTCCATATATTGACCCCGAGTCTTTAATAATTGAGTTTTGAAAGTTGGTTTTGAACTTTGAGTTTGAAATTAAGAATTTTGTAAGTTTTGAGTTTGAAAGGCTAATATTGTTAATAAAGTGGTTTTCAGTGTCTTTTAGAATTTTGAGTGTCGAAAAGGAAATCTTTTGATTCCATCAGTCCCAAAATTTGAAATATGATATGTGAAATTTGTCGATTTTAGATTCGTAGTCTTTTTGGGGATTTGTCGTCCGAAGTTGTGTAATTGTGTAAATTTAATCTTTGAGTTAACTTTTGTCAACATTCGAGGTTTAGAAGCTTGTATCAAAATTTTGAGAGTTCCATTGGATTTGGGGGATGATTTTAGGCCTAGGTTAGGTCTTCGTGATTTCTGAAATGCCCGGAGCATGTTTATCCTTTTTAGGCATTGGGTTAGTTTCTTGTGGTTTTCATGGAATTCGGGTCAAGGAAACCTTGGATTTGTATTTCAATAGTTACATTGAATATGAAACATCGAGTATGATCGATTTGCATATGTAGTTTATATGTATGGGGTTTCGAAGGAATCTCAAGGTTCCTTTCAATGCTTTAAGATATTCCTGAAATTGTTGATGCCCGAGTGTTAGTGCACCTCGCGATTGCGAGGGATGGCTTGCTTTTGCGAAGCTCGTGTTAGCAATCTTTGTGTTACTTCCGTGAAGAATCAACTCTGGTGACTTTTGCATTTTTGAAGAACTTTTGCTTTTGCATCCTTCGCATTAGCGAAGGTCTGGTTAGTGATCGCGAAGGTCCTCATTTTTGCGTGGTTCGTTTTTTTGAAACTAGGGTCGCTTTTGCGACATCTCGGAGGGTTTTACGTTTGAAAATTTTGGGATTTATGCCCCATTTTTCATTTTTGAGCTTGGGAAACCCTTGGAGGTGATTTTTAAAGGATTTCTTGTGCTAAATCATTTGGGTAAACTTTTATGACCCTAAAACTTCATTTTCCTTTGATTATTTATGGATTTTAACATCAAAATTTGGGATTTTGATAGGTAAATGACAAGGTTTTTTAATAACAAAAGTTCTAAACTAAAATGGAGATTGTGAACTAACTTTGCGTCATTTTTCAAAATGGTTTTCACCAATGAATTCCTAGGGCTTTGAGTATTGTTTTCAAATGTTGGTTTTCGTATTCAATTTCTAATTTTGGAATTGGATTTTGAGCTGATTGACCCGTTTTTTCAAAGAAGTTGATGTGGGTGTTAATGTTTCCAAAAATTTATTGTGAATACTTGATTGTTATAGATTGTGTGACTTTGGGCATTGGTCAGACGGGGAAGACTCAACTCTTGGAGTGATTGATTGATTGATTTAAGACAAGAGATCTCCTAAACCTTGTATTCTAGTAGAATTCATGTATTCCCTTTGTTGTTTGTGTATTGGGAGTAATGGGGATGAGGTGAAGGGTCAATTGTCCACTTGATAAATCTTAATAAATAAAAGGGAGTTGAAATGAAATGGTTATGGCATGATCGTAATGATGTGAATTGCCTTGTTGTGACCCTCATTTATTGATTGATGAAATGCTTGATAGCATGAATGTGGACTTGAATTGCATGAATTGTTGTCTCTTCCATGTGAATGTTGCTTGTGTGTATTGATTGTCGAACACCATGATGGCACATGTGATGACTATGATGCCGATGTCATTTCCAGCAAGTGTTATAAAGTTGATAGAAAATGGTTCTAGCTAATGAGTTGATATAAAGCTAATGGGAAATGGTTTCGGGTAATGATTTGATGATATAATGTCAATGAGAAATGTTTATGGCTAGAGAGTTGATACAAAGCTAATGAAAAATTGTTCCGGCTAATTATTTGATAAAAGATCAATGGAAAATGGTTTCGACTAGTGATATTGTGCCGATGGGAAATGGTTTCGGTGATGGATTGATTATTGTGATTTGATGAATTTTGATGCTTATGTGTGAATTTCTTGTTAATTGTGATTGATGCACTTTTAATGTGTGAATAATCTACTTGATACTCTAGATTGACTTACTTGATTCGTGTTGGTTGTTGGATTGTACCTATTGGACTGTGAATATTAAGCCTTGTGAGTTGTGTATTGTAGAACTTTTGAATTGACATGAATTTTGTGAAGGTCGTAGTTTGATGAGGTTTGGTTGGGATGGAAAGGGTATTGGATCTTTAGCTAGATGCTTTGTTTAATAGGTTGTTTGTTGAGTATTGTGTTTTTGGTACTTACCCCTTGCTTCTACACTTGTGTAGGTTCCGAGCCTGGTATTGTATGATTTTCTTTCTTCTCCTACTTTAAGAGGTTTGTCAAAGGATTATGAAGAGGTAGTTGTTTGTCATCCCGATGGGCCCTCTTTTCCTTTATAGTATGCTTTATTCTATTCAAAAAACAAAGACTTGAGACTGTGTAATTATTTTGATTTTCATACTTTTATAATAGAGGCTTGTACACGTGACAACCAGGTGTTAGGGTGTCGATAGAATGAATAAGTTTTCTGCTTTCATATTCTTCTTACGTTATCTTTCTACTTTTTATTTTGTTTTTACTGAGTTGAGGCTGACTTGTCTTAGTGGGAATAGACAAGTGTCATCACACCAATTTTAGGATCGTGGCAAATTGTGTAAAATTTGAAAACGTAAATAACAATGTATAATATGGAATGTTCTATTTACTGATCATCAGCAACAATCGCCTCACGATACCTATATTGAGTGCGGCCTACAAATTATGAAGGGCCATAACAGAGAACACCTCCTACAATACATGGTAGTAATAAATAATGAAATATGAGTTCTTTTCATGTGGGGACATAAATTTCAGCTAACTAATGGTTGGTAGGAGAGATATATCAATTTATGCAGTAGGACCCAGAGTCATTTGAGCAATACTGGCAAAAGTTGCAGTATTTAGCTTGGTCAGAGGTGACACTGGTTTCTCAAGCTCGTCATTTGGTTTGACATGTTCAATTAAAAATGTTTTATCAAGCACCCAATAAAATTTATGTATTAATCGTTCGTATGAAGGTAGTGAAACTATCACTCTGGCAGTGGAGATTAGATATATATCCAACAATATAAGCTTCTCTGCATAATAATCAATATCATCATCATATATAATTGCCATGATTTGTTACTCCTGTAAAGTCAGTGAACTTTGTGAGATACAGATAAATAGTATAATTATGCTTAAAGAATGATACGTAAAAACAATAAGTGAGTGTATTTGTTCGTCTTCCAAACTCAGATTTTGGAATATGATTTTCCTCTCCAAACTTTATTGCGGTCGACTCATGTCCATGATTTGGACTTTGCAAGTCCAATCGGGAGTGTCAGTTGTTATTCCTTCAATATTGAATCTTAGTGTCATATGTCATTATCTTCAAAATAATATGGGACAGAAGAGCCAGAGAGCCACAATAGTTAGAGATCTTTTGAATTCCTAAACTCTTGCTAATGGTAAGGCACACATGCAAGGTTAAATACTGTAAATTTTTGGATCAGATTAAATTTATATAGTTGGAAATAATTGTTATAAAGATTCAGTACAAATATTTCAGTGTTGGCTTTTAAAATGTAGAATTTCTATGAGTCTACCGTTAACTTAAGAGAGAAAGTTTGTTACAGTATATCGTTAAACACCTTTTGTACAATACAAAGTGCAGACAATAATACTAACATGCAACAGAAACTAACAAATGAAAAGATGAAGGTGAGAGAAAAATACCAAATAAATATAAAGTACTGCATTTCTTCATAGTAGTTCAAACATCAAAGAAGAAACAACAAAGAAGTGTGAAAGAAAAATTTGTCTAAATCAGTGAAACAAACAAAAGGAAAGACAAAACTATTTTATTGCTATATTTCTTCACAGAAGTAGAAACAACAAAGAACTGCAACAAAAAGAAAGTCAACTATTTTATTGCTACATTTCTTCACAAACGTAAAGTAAACAAAGATTTACATAAAAATTAAATAAAAGAACCTATACACCGAAAATCTATGAAAGCAAGGAAGGCCAAACCAAAAACTCATGAATTTGAAGCTTGAAGGAGATGAGTTGCAGAAGTATAAAATTGATGGAGATTAGTAAGAGTTGAGAGAAGAAGTGATGGTTCCACTTTTGATTTTAATATATCTAAAGACAATAGTTACAACTTACACGCAGGTGTACTGCCTCCCACATGCTCAACAACCAATAAAATAGGGCTAGAAAGAGTCCTACATTAGAAGGGATCGATTGTACCCTTTTTATATAAAGGTACAAGCACCTAATGCCATGATAGTCTCAACTCTTGTTGGCTTATAAATAAATAAATAAATATATATATATATATACACACACACACATTACCTTAAAAGCATGAACTCCCTAACTTGAATGTTAAAATTACTATAATACCCCCAACTTAAAACACTCAATTTAGTATATATTCTATATTTAATATTATATTTATTTACGCTATATTATATTAAAAGCGGAAACCTTTTCACATTGATAGGTAGTGATTTTTTCGAAGGGTTGTGACTTTTTTATAGAGTTGTGACTTTTTCGATGAGTTATGATATTTTTGAAAAGTGGTGATTTTTCTTAAGGGTTGTGACTTATCTAAAATGACACAATAAGCACATTTTCATACTATCATTTGTTGTCTATAAATAAAGGGAGTTTCTCAAACATTTAAACTACAAATTTTGTAAGTTTTCTATTATTCTTCTTAAAACAAGGAAGATTGTGAGAGTTGTTCAATTATGCAATTACAATATTTTTTGTGGGTAAATAAATTAGATAATTCAACAAAATTTGATGCAAGAAGGACAATGAAATAACTCAACTTCAAAGAGAGAGAGTATCTTCATAATTAATATGTACTCATTTTCATAGCCATAAGATATACTTTTGCAACAACTTTTACTTGACAAAAAGTTCAATAATTTTTCATTGCACAAACTACAACTTGGTGTTCAGAATCGGAAAAGTCTTTAACTGTTGGATAAAAAGTATTTGATCAAAATCTTGTTTGAAGAGTCCAAACTACATTTAATAAGTACTCTTTTGTTTCCAAATTATTTATTGTACTTTTATTTTTATTTAGTTTAATATAGAATGTTCTTTTTTCTTGGGGGTAGGGGCGCATCTTTAAGACCACAAAGTTAAAAGACATAAAAGAGAATGGATAAACATGCCCACTAACTCCACCCTTTCAACTAAAAAACAACAAATAACTTAGTGCTAAATAACTGAACAGCAATACCTTTTTACTAGCTAAAAACTAAGAACCAAATCGACTATTTTGAAGCACTAATCAACATTGTCCCTTGCTACAAATCTTGTCACTCCCATCTGTGGTCTGAAGTACTCATGCTTTCCAATGGGGGGTCCTTTTGTTAGAATATCAGCAACTTTCTCATTTATGCCGCAATGCTTCAACATAATACTTCCACTTGCTACCAGATCTCGGATAAAATGGTACCGAATGTCAATATACTTTGTTTTGCTGTGAAATGCTAGATTTTTTGTCATTGCAATAGTTGCTTTGTTGTCACAGAAAACCTCGATTCCAGCATCTTACTCCTGAAATACATCAACAAGCAATCTATTTAGCCAAACCGCTTGACAAGATGATGCAGTGGCAGCAATGTATTCTGCTTCAGATGATGACAAGGCCACAATTTCTTGCTTCTTTGAACTACATGATATAACACCCGAACCAAGAGAGAATGCATATCCAGACAACCTGCCCAATCACTATCAGTGAAACCAAATAATCTAAAATCTGATATTTTTTAATACCAAATTCCAAAATCAGTAGTTCCAGCAACATATCGTAAAATCCACCTTACTTCCCCAAAATGATGCATGAATCTGGAAACCACACTAATAGAAAATGTTACGTCGGGCCGTGTGTGCGACAAATAATTCAGACCACCAACTATACTTCTAAAGCAACGAGCATCTGTCAAACCTGTACCATCATCATATATGAGCTACTCATGTACATTCATAGGTGTATTAGCTATCTTACAATCAACATGTTAAATATCCTAAGAAGATTAGTTGCATATTTTCTTTGCGAGAAAGAAATGCCATCTAAACCTTGGTTAATCTCAAGACCAAGAAAATAGTGCAACAATCCTAAGTCTGTCATTTCAAAAAATTTCGTCATGAAAGACTTAAATTCAGCAATAAGAGATTCACAAGAGCCCATATAAATCATATCATCTACATAAAGACACATCACCAAAAAATCAGCTTTACCTCACTTATTTACGTAAAGAGTTGGCTCATTTTTTCTTGTTTCAAATCCATTCTCCTGGAGATAAGAATTGATCCTTCTATACCATGCTCGTGGGGCTTGCTTTAGCCCATATAAGGCCTTTTTCAGCCTATACACTACACTTTCTTGTCTGCTCACAACAAAACCTTCTGGTTGAGCAACATAAACTTCTTCCTCCAAGTCTCCATTTAAGAAGTCAAACTTGACATCAAATTGGTAAACTGGTCAAGAGAGTTGAGCAGCAAGAGGTAAGAGAGTTCTCACCGTTTCAAAGCGTCCTACGAGAGAGAATGTTTCATCAAAATCAACGCATTGCTGATGTGCATATCCTTTTGCAACAAGTCGAGCTTTGTGCTACTGGATAGATCCATTTGCATTGTACTTTGTGTGATATACCCACTTTAGGCCAATAATATTCTTAACATCTGGTAAGTTAACCAATTTCCATGTTTCATTCTTTTTTACAGTGTTCATCTCTTCCATCGTTGCTTGCTGCCACGCTTCTTTTTCAACTGATTCTCCATAATATATAGGATCTGAAACAAAAAGGGAAAATTATCAAGAAGTATACATGTTACTAGAGTATCTCAGATTTGGTTTTTTTCCCTTGTTGATCTTTTTAGTGAACTTGGCTCTGCTGAAGATTCTTCAACAATTTCAGATGTTATTTGAGCCAACTGTTCAGCTACAGGTGAGTCGGGTGCATCATCACGAATTAGAGAATTTGTTGGTACTGAAATATTTCTTTCATTCCAAGCCCAACTTCCTGTTTCATTGAACTTAACATCTATTCTTATGATAAATTTTCCACTCATCGGGTTATACAACTTATATGCTTTGGATTGAGGACTAGAGCCCACAAAACTGCAATTTCCTGATTTTACATCAAGCTTGCGACGAGATGGAGAAGTATCCAAAGTATCTGATAAACAACAAAAAATTCTTAGATGGCTTACCCATGACTTTCTGCCCTTCCAGGCTTCATATGGGGTTCAATTCATGACTGCCTTTGTTGGTGAGATATTGAGAAGATACACTGTTGTTGCTACTGCTTTTGTCCAAAACTTCTTTGGAAGATCTGCTTCTTTCATCATGCTACAAGCCATTTCCACCACAATTCGATTCTTTCGCCCGGCCACTCCATTTTGCTCCAGTGTAAGTGGTGCTGACAACTCCCTGTGAATACATTTTTCTCACAAAAATCGTCAAATTCTTTAGAAGTAAATTCACCACCTCTATCTGAATAGAGAGCCTTTAAAGAACATCCACTTTGTTTCTCTACCAATGCCTTGAATTACCTGAAGTTCTCAAAAACTTCAGATTTGTACTTCAAGAAACTTCAAGAAATAAACCCAACTGATTCGGCTATAATCATCAGTAAACAACAAAAAAATATCGACTTCCACCTAAGAATTTGATATTCATCGGACCACAAACATCAGTGTGCACCAATTCAAGACAACTTGAGCCCTCCAAGCCTTGTTTACAGGAAATGAGACTCTACTTTGCGTCCCGTAGACACATCCTTCGCAGAAACTAAGACCATCAATTTTAGGCAGCCTAACAACCATATTCTTTTGACCCAACAACTTCAGCCCTTTAACATTGAGATGTCCATACCTTAGATGACATAAACTATTATCACTAGTTTTCGCAATTAAAGCACAATTTTTCACACTAGAGACTTCTAAAGGGAACATATGATTTTGTGTCATGGAACTGTTGGCAATGCTCTGCCCAGATTTCTTATCATAAACAATGCAACAACAATCATCAAACAAAATAGAGTAACCACCAATTATCAATTTCCCAACACTTAACAAATTATGAGCTAAATTAGGAACATATTGCACATCATGTAGAAGCTTTACATTACCCTGGGTAGTTTTTATGGAAATTGTACCTTTCCCTTCAACCTTCATTGGCTTGTTGTCTCCAAGTCGAACCTCACTTTTCTTAGATTCGTCAAGTTCTTTAAATAGTGACCTTGTTCTCGACATATGGTTTGAGCACCCACTATCCATGAACCACACTCCATTAAGGCCATCATCAACAGAAGATTGGGTCATGAATAGCTTACTCCCCTCTTCAACTTCCTCCGTGAAATTCGCTTGCTTTTGGTCATCCCTCTGCTTGGTCCATCAATTAGCTTCTATGTGGCCCAACTTCTTGCAATATCTACACAAAATGTTATTTCTGTTTTGACATTGTTCACCAAATTTTCCTCTTCCTCTGTTGTTTCCACGACCTCGACCTCGATAACCACCTCTTCCTCTGCCACGGCCACCTGAATAATCTTATTTTCCTTTGTAAAAAGGCTCCCCCTTCACCTGAAAAGCCTCCTCCTCTACCTTTTCATAGGACCTACAGATTCGAACTTCATGGGCTAACAATGAACTCATTAATTCATCAAAATTATAAGTAGAATGGTCCTTAGATTCTTCTATTGCAGCAACAACATGGTCAAAACCTTTAGTTAAACTTCTCAACACCTTACTCACAACCATTTCATTACTAACATTTTCACCATATGTTTTCATGTGATTAACAATTCCAGACACTTTAGACATAAATTCCTGCACATAATCTTTTTCTTTCATGGCCAAAGTTTCAAACACACGACGAAGTGTTTGTAATTTCACAGTAGTTACCTTTTTGTCGGCCAAATATTCTTGTTTTAGAGTATCCCATGCTTGTTTGGAATTTGTTGTTGTTGCAATTCTGGGGAAACTTTCATCATCTAATACCAATTGGATGAGAAATAATGCCTTTGCATCTTTCTTGTGTATCTCCCGTAGTGGATTGTCAGGTGGAGTCTGTGCTGGATTTGGCTCAACATACCACGTCTCCACTAAATCCCATAGAAAATGGGACCTGAACATTCTCTTCATTTGGAGACTCCAAAGATGATATGTTTCTCCTTTGAATATTGGAATCAGGGACTAAGAGGAAGAACTGGAACCGTTGCTTGCCATGGACAACTCTCACTCTATCGCCCAGTTAGTTTGATCTTGCCTGCGTTGAGAGAAAAATGGTTGTTCTCTCTTGCTTGCTCTGATACCACAATATTGTTGGAGATTGAAAAGAACGCCGCAGCCAAGAAGATAGATTTTCTGAAGTCTTTTTTAATTGCAGCAGAAGAGGTACATAAATAGGCCTACAACTAACTAAAACTAGCTAAAATAAACAACTAAAACAGAGTGGATAAACATGACCACTAACTCCACCCTATCAACTAGAAAACAACAGATAACTTAATGCTAAATAGCTAAACAACATTATTTTTTTACTAGCTGAAAACTAGGAACCAAATCGACTATTTTGAAGCACTAATCAACAAATTTATATATATATAAAGAACAAATTATTAAGTACAAAACTTTAAATGGTTTGATTTGGTGTTTCAAGATATATGACTTGTCTTTGATATCTACTTTAACTTCAGTATTAGTTCCAAAAGTCAAAATTATAGTAGTATTAATACACGAAAACATGCTCTAAAGAATGAGGTAAATGAAAAATAACCTACATTATATATGTGCAAAATAATATAACAAAAGTATTTGTAACAAATTAAGCTAAAACTCACACGAAATAAAGTAATTTAAAAAAACAACGTAAAACATTTAGGATAAAGTGTGTAATTAAATGATAACTCACATCATACTAACAATTAAACAATATAATTAAATGTAATGAATAAAATTCCAATCATTGGTATCAAAGTCAGAATTATGTTGGAAAAAAGTTTAAACAACATTTCTAAGGATCTCCGTGCTTTTAATATAGTATAGAAGATAGATAGATAGATATTGAATTACAAATAAATTTTTTAAAAATAATTATTTATTATTTCTATATTCGTACTTTAAAAAATAAGTCCATAAACTCAATACAATTATTTATAGAGTTAATTTTTCATGTGATCACTCAATTAAAAGATAATTTTATAAATTAAAGAATGATAATAATAATTGAGTACTTTTTATTTCAAATAAAGTTCAGTAGCTTTTTAAAATAGATATCATTACTTAAGTGACTTTTATATTGCTATACAAACTTAATTGGCTTTATGGTATAAAAATTATTAGTTGAGACACCCACAATAACAATAAGAAATTTATATATTCGAGGTTAAGGAAGAAAGAGTTGATCGGAATTGAGATAGATATCGATACTCACTGTGGTGAAGGTATAGGAGATAATTTCCTTTTTTGTTTTCAAGTTGTACTTATTTTGTTCCTTCTTTTGTCAATGGTTTTCCAGTTACCAACCGAGCTTGTTATTCGGGGCTTGCCTGGCCTAATTTAGAGTACGTGATTTGCACGTGTGTCACACGTTAATTAATAAAATTTAATACAAGAGAAATAAAATTATTTAAAATAAAATTTGATGTTAAATTAAATATTATACCTATCTAAATGATAACGATTTCATATAAAAAGGTTTAAAAAGTTATAAGTCAAAAACCGTGAATATCTTGAGGTAACATTTTTTATTTTTTAAATTAATTTAAGTTGTTTATTATTGTCATTTATAATACTTTTAACGTAATTTGAAAATGTATAAATCATTCAAAATTCCTTTCTAATAATTAGAAATGTATTTCTTCCCTCTATTTCAATTTATGTCTCACAAATATAATTTAAAGAGACCATAAAATTTTTATTTGACCATGAAATTTTATAGGAAAAAGGATCTGAAAAATACTCCAACTTTGGCCGAAATTGTTGTTACGATACAAAACTTTATGGAGGACCTTTTACCCCCC
>JAJOOE010025787.1:0-22462 GCA_036250405.1 Solanum raphanifolium | reverse complement strand
ATATGCATGATGGTATTAGCTTCCACCACTTTCTTTGTGTCTTGCTACCCCCCCCCCCCCCCCGGCCCATCATATTAATATATCCTGCTTATAGAAGGTTTGAATTGATAAACATAGACAATACACATATGTTTTTTAGAGAAGATTCATCATACAAGGAGAGGAAGGGATTCTAATACCAAATAAATCCAGGGAAGAACATAGAAATTGTTTGAATTCAAGTGGAATAGTAACTTCTAATAACTTCACCATATATGAAAAAAAAAAATACTAAGGGAGTGAATGGCCAACAGAAAAGGGAAGTGAAAAGTAGACCCAAGGATGTTTGGGTTTTACTAGCAGCATAGCAAAGCGACCATAGAAAAAGCTAATTTTATCTACAGTTATTTTATGTATTTCATACTATCACAATGCATAAAACTTACACAGTGCAAATCAAGAACCAAGCACTGCAAGGGTTTCATAGATCTGGAAAGGTCATGTGACCCTGATCTCAAGGTCATGGTATACATCTACATCCCATACCAAACCCTAACTCCATGCCACCAAGCAAGAAAGTCAATTCTAGAAACAAGGCATTTATTAATGTTAGTTAATGAACCTAACATATCAACATGCCCAGAAATATAAAATCAACGCGATCACAACAATAAATAATACTAGCACTCTCCCATTAAACTCAACAAAGAAGCACATTAACTCTTATGGTACAATTGAATTGGTTACAGGTCAAGGAGACACGTATAGAGTATTAGCACTTAATACATCAATTTGTCACTTAATGCAAACGTCGGGTATACAGAAATACATTATTCAAAATCGCGCGCTTGAGGAAACGAACAAAAACAAAGGATGAGGAGTAGAAGAGGGACCTGGAGTGTACGAGTGGCGAATTCAACGCCGATAGTGGATTTGGACTCTAAGAGAAACTCATTTCTGGTGAATCGGGAAAGCAAGTTGGATTTGCCGACTCCTGAATCGCCGATTAATACAACCTTGAACAAGTAATCGTACTCCTCTTCCGCTCTTCTCGCCATTTCCTCGCCCTGTTGAATCGCTCCTTCTGCAGATTCAGATTTACTCAAATACTGTAAAACGCCTTCGGATTCGGATCGATTTCTTTCTCTCTCTGAATGATTGAAGATCGTTGATGATGATGACAATGAAGCGTGAGGGAAACAGAGAATTTTCTTATGACGCAAATGCCCCCAAATTCTCGGTATTTAATTACAAATTTGCCCTTGAAGCAGTGTGACATTTCAAAGATGATGTGCTTTTCAAATTTTGACCTCCGAAATTTTCGCATTTTTAAATTTCCAATTCTTCGAACCGCATTTCTTTACATAAGGAAAAAGTCCACGTCTTTTTTTTTTTACTAATACTTTTATTTTTCGATCTTGTCAAATATCTTATAATCCTGTGAAAATTATAAAATTAATTTTTGATCTTTCTTATGTGATACCTCAAACAAAGCTACTTCTCATTTTAAAATTACGGAATGTAAAATCAAATGTATAAATTTAATAAAATGCAGACATACTTTTATAATTTTTACATAAAGTTTACGAAATTTATTATGAATCTATAATTTTTATAGTTAAAAAAATATACTACGATCAAATTTAATTGTTGGGGGATATTAATGTAATCCTCTTAAACTTGTAGCTATTGGACGGAGTAAGTAATTTCTAAAGGCTCTCATGGAAGGTTTTTTTTTTCCTCAGTGTTGTCTACAACAACAAATATTGAAACTTGACCACATGGATGAAATTAAAAGAGTTCGTACTTGTTCTTTACAACAAGTCAACAATAACAAATCGGTTTAATACCATAAGTGAAATCTGGAAAGGATGAGAATTGAGAGGTATCTAGACCCTAACCCTATCTTTGTGGAGTAGAAAGATTGTTTATGATAGACCATTTCATAAGTGGGGTCCAAAAAAATGAGATGTACACAGAAGAGAGATTATTTTCGATAGATCCTCGACTTGAATTTGTTCTTTAAGATCATGTATGTGTAGTGCTAAATGAGAAAGGAGCAATTGAACTCTTAAAGGGAAAACTTACAAATAAAACCTCAATTTCAATACAAGCAGACCATACAGTGTTTTCATCAAATGTACACACAACTACTCTACATGATTCTTTACATAACCATGTGAACTTATTTTATAATACAACAGAATTCTCATCATAGACACAACACCAACATGATCATTTTCCATAACCATGTGAATTTATTAATTACATAGTGCTTTAATCAAGTAGTAGACACAACTCCTGCGTGATCTTTTTTCCATAACCAATATACATGTGAATAATTAGGAAGCAACTTCAAGAGATGGGTAATCAGTGTAACCAATAATTGGATCATTAGTGTAGAAAGTGCTCCTATTATACTTGTTAAGTGGAGCATTAACCTCAAAACGCTTTGGTAAATCTGGATTAGCCAAGAACATACGTCCAAATGAGATCAAATCTGCATAATTCTCATCGATGGCTTTGTCCCCATCAGATTTACCATAACCACCAGAAGCAATAAGTGTCCCCTTAAAAGCCTTCCTAATGGGAAGAAGACTTTTATTAGCTGTTTCTCTGGGCTCCATCACATGAAGATAGAGAACGCCAAGCTTGCTTAGTTCATTCGCCATGTAAGTTGCTAGTGCTTCTGAATTCGAGTCCTTTTTGCCATCAAAAGGAGATAGTTTTATACCAATTTTATCAGCTCCAATTTCATTTGCCACGGCTTCTACTATTTCCAGGGCAAGACGACAACGGTCCTCAATACTTTCATCATATTCATCAGTCCTACCGTGGATTTGATCATTCATGAATTCGTCAATCAGGTAGCCGCCACTTGAAGCGTTGATCTCAATTCCATCAAATCCTTCATATATATCATGGGAAACTAGTTAAGCTATCAGATGCTTGGAAAATGAACTATAGGTGTGTCATTGAGTAAATGAATACTTCTCAATCTTCATTATAATGTTTGGATTCCATCATCAAACTTGTAATTGGTAAATATTGAATCACCTGCAGTTGATCAGTTATCAAATGGGGATTGAGTAAAATATAAGTTACCAGCTTTAATCGCGTTACGGGCTGCAATCCTGAAATCATTGACAATGCAAGGAATTTTATCAGATTTCAGAGGAAGAGGTGTTGGTTTCTCATACACTTGATCATCAGGTCCTGCATGTGAAAAAGAATACAGAAACCGCATATAATTGAGAATGCAGCAGAAACTACTATATGATTTTCCTTGACTACTGCATGCTTTGTTTATGTTTATCCACTACAAATTGTAAGTCTTACTTGTGGACCATCCAATGCCGATCGAGAAATATAATGCACTAATTGTAGGGACAGATAAGCGGCCTGAATGCCAAATTTGACAAAAGAAGACACCTCCTTTCTCATGAACACCCTTCACTACTGGTTTCCATGCCTCCACTTGCTCCTCATTCCATATTCCAGGCAAGTTTGGGCACCTTTAAGAAAATTGAAATATTGCTAATTATTAGTGAAACTTTAAAACAAATCCAGAGTTCCATGGAAAAAACTTGTATGTATCTCGTGTTTTATTCTCGATGACAACAACATATCCAGTGAAATCCCACAAGTAGAGTTTGGGGAGGGTTGAGTGTGAGTAGACCTTACCCCTACCTCGTGAAGTAGAGAGGTTGTTTCTGAAGGACCCTCAGCTCAAGTGCAGCAAAATCAGAATAGTTATGAATAGGAAAAACGACAATAAGGGAGAGCAGTGCAAAACATCATGTATAGTTCTTGAGGATTTGATTATTAGTAATTGAGCTTAATTATTCATTTTGTGATCAGAATCATGTTTGAATACTAATGTCCGGGCATCAATCACTAGTGTAGTTAGATATCCCAGAACGTACTTGGCTTTTATATATGCGTTTAAGTGGAGTTGTATTTTTGTGCTCAACTAGAATTGAACATGCTTTGCTCGATTTCATATGATATAGAAATACATGAAAACTATCTTATTTTGGGAGGAGGAAGAGAGGGGTAATCTACGTACTCCTTAGAAACATCAGATGCAGCAGCTGCTTCAGAAATGACAAGACCTCCATTAGTAGCTCTTTGAGAATAGTATTCAGTTACATGTGGCCGTGGAGTATTATTTTGTGATCTGTTCCTCGTAAGTGCTGGAAAAACTATTCTGCAATATTCAAGAGTTATAATATCCTATGTTAAGAGTCTAAATATACGACAGTTATTGCGTTTAAAGAGCAAATTCTTCTAGGCTCGATAATAATATGAAGGTAAAAAACAAAGGTAACTGATGAAAATGACGTGTATATACTGACCTATGAGTGAGTTCGAATCTCCCCAGTTTGTAAGGAGTACAGAGTGGCACAGCAGAGTTAGAGTTTGCCTCCATCTTCAAAGTCTCTCTCTTCTCTTACTTTGTGTGCTAGGCAAAGTCAGAATACCCTCCAAATATATAGAAAAATATGACAGCTACTAACTGTATGAATATCTTTGCTGATAAGCAAATAATATTAGGAATAATCTTATTAAAAGTTCTAAACAGCTTGACAATTAAAACTATATTCCATTATGTAATTATATGGGGTGGTTAGCATTTTCGGTCATTGACCAAAGAATCTATTGCGTGTTTACATGATTATGAATTTATAAAAGAAAGAACAATGAAATAAAAATTGTTTGGTCAATGTATAAAAACAACTTGCTTTATTTGAAAGCTAGGAAATTTGCATATGATAATATGATCAATGATTAAGAATGACTTAGCCTCTCTACCTTCACAAGTTAGAGGGCTAAGGTTGTGTACACACCATCCTTTGGTGGCGTAGCCACATAGTGTTTGTCGGGAAAAAATATCGTATATACAAGTAAAATGATACACGAAATGATTAAATAACATATTTTGGACACCCTTAACATAACAAGTTGTTATAGCACCTCCTTGGAATGAAGAAGTGTTTGTGTGTTCGAATCTCACTAGTTCTACTTTTTGAAAACAGCTTTTGTTGTGCTATTTCTAACCACCCTTGTGAAATTCCTGGCTCCGCCACTGCCATCCTTCCCAAACCACACTTGTGGGACTACACTTGATATGTTGTTGATTAAGAATGACTTGCTCTTAAAAAAAATAGGCAACTTGCTAATGAATGTGTGGTCAATGATTTAAAATAACTTACTTTGCCCCCAAAAAATAGGCAATTTGCACCTGATCATCACCAAAGGTCAAAACCCATAAACAATCTAACACGCAAAGCCTGCATTGCAATAATGAGTTATTGGTACACGTCAAGCTTAGAATAGTGCAGTTAGCATGTTTGTATTCTACTTAATGTGGTCTTAAGGAATCAAATGAATTATGAATGCACCAACTTTGCCCTAATTGTAGAATTAATTTCTCCAATGGTCACTCAAAAACGTGACTTCCAGAGTTGAGCAGCAATTTGAGAAATTAACCCCTTAACTGTGGGGATCAATGAGAATGTTGTAATTTGTAAATTTAGGCCGTAAATCGTAATTTATGAAAAACAGAAAAGAGAACAAACAAGCATTCTATCTTCTATTTTTTCTCACTGGAACATTGCAAAATTATCAACAAAAAAAAAATTACCTGAAAAAGAATTCCATTTGCCTGAAGGAGCTATAAACCAGAAATATTTGCCGGTGCCCGGATCTGGTATTCCGTTCAAGCTCCGGAGACATAGTTAGAAGCACCTCTCAAATCCGAAACTGAAAATGCTAGTACCATTATTGGCCTTCCTTTATCAGTTCTCCACCACGCCATTGTTACCGAGTCGTTTGACATGCATGCAAAGTTTGCTGCAGTTACTCCTTTTCTCACCTTTAAGATTTTCGACAAAAATCCCACGTATAAAATTGAGATTATTTTTGCCCATAAATAGCCCACTTTATCCAATTTAATTTTTAAGTTTAGATTACATTAAGTCGAAATTATCTTAATTATAGGAATAATGTATTATTGTCTTTTTTTTTAAGGCTTAGTAAGTTATACAAAGTTACTATTATATTAGGCAAAGTGTGTGAATCAAAAATATTTATGTTTAGAAGATGAAGGTGTGTGGCCATATATATTAGAAGGAATATGGTTAAGAACAAAGTTAAATGTAACCACAATAGGTGGAAATAGTGTCTGTGACCGATATAATAAGGAAAGTGAGACTGATATAGTTTAAACATATGAAGAAGAGGTGTGAAGATGTATGTGTCAGTGAGGAGGGGCGTGAGAGGTTGATTTTAGCAAGGGTTAGGAAAGGTAAAGATAGGTCGACAAAGAATTGAGGAAGGTGATTAGACAAAATATGACACAATTTCAACTAACTAAAGACACAACTTTAGATAGGAAGGTATTAAAGTCAAAAATTAAATTAAAACGTTAGAAGGTAGTCTAATCGTGCCGTACTTGAAGATATAAGTAATGTATGCCTGCATCATAACTTTTCTAAGCACCCAATTTATGGTCCATGATCTATTATTTACTAGTTCAATATGTTAAAATTATTTCTTAAGAGCAAATTAATTGCTTTTTTTAACTATACCCTTATGATTCTTTCGAATTTTCAAAATATCATTAATAACGATAATTTAATAAAACAAAAATATTTAATTTGCAATTTCTTAAAAGAGTAGTACTAGTATTTATGTCCAAACGGTAAATATATTGTACTAAGAAAAAGGACAAAAGTATTTTTGTCTTAGATAACAGAAAAATAGAAGAAAGAAGAAAACAGAAGAGAAAAAGAGGACGATAATACTATTAGACAAGAAAAGGTGTTTGATAGCGAGAGAGAAAAGAAAGCATAGAGAAAAAAAGCAAAACAGGGAGATGAGAGGGGTCTCTAATGGGAGATCAATTTCCTTTCTTCTCTTCTTCCTTTCGTTTTCTCATCAATTCATAACAGGTTTGCATGCAATCACCAGATCTTGATTTTCCTTCTTTTTTTTTTCGATTCTGTTTTTGTTATATGATTGTTTTAATGGGTTATTTCGTACTAGTAAATGTTTCTCATAGATCCCTTGTGTTTAAGGAAGAATGATGAGTTTGGAATTCGGAAATAAGAGTGTCAATTATCTATCTCGATTCAATTCGATATCATTAACCCTCTTTCTTTTTCAAGAATTGTAATTGAAAATGTGCAAAAAAAAATTGTACTTAATAAAACATAATAAGAATAAAGATTGCGTACATAGGAAGCTAAGATGAATTCCTAATTTACTATTGCTTTTACTGTCGTATTTAGGATAAGGGTTGTGTGTGAAAAGGTTGTCATTTGTCTCTGTCTAGTTTTGAGAAAAATGGAGTGTTGTGACAAATTCAAGAAAATGAAGATGATCTTGTCCTGATGTTACAACAACTCAATTACAGCTTCAGATTCTTTTTTCTTTTTTTTTTTGGTTGGTGGTGAAATGAATTACTGTGGTTTGGACATGTGAAGAGGTGCAGATGCTCCAATGAGGGGGTGTGAGAGGTTGGCTGTGGTGAGCTTCATGAGAGGTAGAGGTAGGTCGAAGAAGTATTGGGGTTGGTGATTAGACAAGACATGTCGCATCTCAGCTTCCTGAGGAGGTAGCTTAGGGTGGTAGGTTAGTGGGTAGTTGAACGTCGTCTTTTGTCCAACGAGATAGGTTTTTCCTTGTGTTTGCTATGTCTCTACCATTTCTGATTTTCCAAGGGTATGCAGTATACTTTACTATTTTGGGTAGAACTACATGCAAATATCAACCAATTAGGAATATACCCTTATAGCTCGTAAATGGGACAATGAGAAAACTATGTTTTTAAGAAGATAGTTGTTAGTTGATCCCGCTTGCAGACCTCAAATTTGTAAACAATGGAGGAGAAATTGAGGAATGGAAAAAGATCTGAAAAGGTAATGAAAATATCATGTTAATAATTTGGCTTTTGGTAAATGATTGCTAGTAGGTGAGAACAATATGCTATACCTTTCTGCCTAGAGTTAATCACGACCTCCACTCTCAATCAAAAACTTTTGAGGATTAGTCCAATCAATTTGCCAAATATGCTGACAATGTCACCTAAGCACTCACCAATAAAAAGGCTATCTGTGGAAAGGAAAAATCTGAAGCACTTCCCAGTAGGTTGTTGAAGTTGCAAAATTTACAAGGAAAATGAGTATGATTAACTAGTCGTACCGGTTTACATGAGAGATCACTGCAGGATAAGCTTTCTGACTATGCCAGCAGACCATAATTTTAATCAAAGTGTCCCAGCTGGGCGTTGTTGAAAGAGACCACTGTCTTTGTTGATTTCTTCACACTCAAGCTTACATATTGTAATGTGCATTCCATCCACTAGTAATGACTGCCCCGACATGGTTCCATTATTTATTTATTTTTGATGAAGTAATAGAAGATTTCATTACAGGCATGACATGGTTCCATTAATTGAGTAAGGCCCAGTAAGGCTTAGACACTTCTATTTGTCCATCCCTTACCTTGACTCCTGACTCCTCCCAGTTCCATCGTTTGCTTCTTGTGAATTTAGTATCCATTCCTATATGTCTAATATTCATCATTTGTATTCTCTTCACCACATCATTCACTCTAGCACCATCTTCTATGTTTCTGGGACATAAAAGGGAGAGTCAGTGTTGTTGTGGAAAAGATTTGAGCTCAACTAGGGGTTCCACAATTTGTCCGTCCTTGACAAGGAATCAATACGCTTGAAAATCTAGCTCCCCATAGGTGTTGCTACCATTTTATGTTCTTTTGTCCTTGTTCAAAGATACCCAGGAACGCACCCCATCAAACCTGTTTATGGCTACATTTTTATGACAAGCATCTATATACTTGAATTTGTTTCCGTTTTGTCGGTTTGATTGTTTATATGTGTGTGTTTTACTTTCAGGCTTTTCAGACGATTCTTTAAATCCCAAAAATGGAACAAAAGTTGATACTCATGCTGCATCCAGCAGTAACACTGGGTCAACTGTACTCATTGTATGCCTTGCCCTTGTGGCAGTAGTGCTTCTGTCATTTTTCCTTTTCAAGTTTTGGCAAAAGAAGAAGCGTGAAGAGCAGTATGCTCGTCTGCTAAAGTTGTTCGAAGAAGATGATGAGCTTGAGCTTGAGCTGGGTCTTCGGGATTAAATTTGTGTCAGATGTTAACAATCAATGTACTGAGGTGAGGCTCCTTATTGTACTTTCTTGGAAATGTTGCTCTGCTTTCTACTCCTAGCTTTTACATGGAATTTTGGAATTATTGTTTGGTGAATGAGCATAATGTTGTTAGCACATACCCTTCTTACCATTTAAGAAGATCATTCGGGTTTTTTTGAGTGTCAAAATGTTCAAAACTACTAACTCTGATCAACTGCATTGAAAAATTGTAGCTTAAACTTTAAACTGTGTAGTTCTGCTGTCTCTGGAAGTAATCTTGTACAAAAACTTCAGCATGATATGAGAATTGCTTTTATCTAGCATTACTGATGTCATACCTGAGCAAAGTAACTCTTTCAGCCAATTTGCTCTGCCAAACTGTCATATAAAAAATGGGAAGGAAGGAGCAAATATTACTCATTGTGCACCTTCCTAATGTTTATTACTGTATAGATATGCTATATGGGTAGTCTTTACTCATATTTTCATGTGAGTTCATTCATAATTTCTGTAGGATGCTTTATCTTTTTGCACAGTCTTCTTCTATTTCCTTTTTGTACCAAGTTGCAGGCAATCAAGCTATCTAGTCTTTATTGTTGCTATGTTCTATCAGTAACGTAGTTCCCTTTAGCTAATCTCAAAATTGTATCAAGATGAGTGATATATGGCTTGCTTTCTTTTGCCAAATATAATTGCAACACAATTTTATGTTTCTCCTTTTCTAAATTCTTTTACCCTGATTTTCAGTTATCCTGTGTTGAGGTTGTCTATCTTGACAAACGATTATGGAATGTGGAACTTATCAGATTTTAGAAGTTATTAGCTTATGTGTGCTCTGTAAATTTAATGACTGGCATATATGCTCTAATAGTTTCCGTTACAAATGTTAAGGTCTGTGCCTGTATCAGATTTTATATCCAAGAGCTTATATGCACCCTGTTATTATGTTATATCAGTAACATAGTTCCCTGTATGCTTTGATTTGGTCTTGACTCCTAGGGGTGATTCCCCAGGAGGGCCTGGACAAGTGTTTGATGTGCACGTGGTATATTCTACGTAGTTTCTTTTAATCTTTTGTAATTTGGCTATTATATTATCATGTTACTGTTTAGGCCCGAGTGTCAGCCTGTGTGGACATGAAGTGGTCATGCTGATGAGGAAGTATCTTTTTCTATTTCTTTTTTGAATGCCTATATGTTATTTGTTTGTATCCAATATCTGCTCAAACTGTGATAATATGCAAAGGTTGTCAACTATTTGGAACGATCAGTCTTATTCGCTTATTGCATCTCACTTTTGCTTCCACTTACTATTTACCTGATATCATCTCGTTGTGTGCAGATGTAAGTAATATCTTAAATCCAGATTCTTGATTCAATGATGACAATGGGTTGGATTGATTCCAGAATATTGACATAAATCAAGAGAAATCTTCATTTCACAATTTGTAGAAATATGTGTCAGTGTTAGCAGAACCAAAACTATCATGCATTCTGTTTTTTGGGTACAGCAATCGATGGATAACAGATATTGCCAAATGTCACCCTCCAAAATGAGGATTGTAATTCATCCGTCACAATTTCACTCTGTAATAGTTGTGTAGTAGGTGTTTGCAGCTTGTTAGATTGCTTTAAAATTGAGGAATAATTTTAATCAAAGCTCAAATGAGCTAAACTGTACTTCAAGTTGTGCAAATTTGCTTTTGTACCTTCTCATGTATCACTAGGCCTTAAATATATTTTGTTTTTTGTATGTGTTAAATGTTGTATCCTCTAAATAAGAAGTCACATTTCATCAATGAAAATTTTACTATTTTTCACAACGAAAGGACAAGCCATTGAACAAACAAGACTGCAGGTTAAAGTTGAACTAACATCAGTGACCCTAAAGCAAGGAACTGAAGTATTGGTATAGTTTAAAGCAAAATATTCAGCATATCTTGTCAAACTTCTGTTCTCAATATATTTATTCAGAAGTTGAAGCAGTTGACCTGCAATAATTAAAATAATACATGAATCTCACAAGTATCGAATAAGAAACAGATTATTCTGATTGATTTAACACATTGACCACTAAACCTAGATTAAGACTACAGGTCAATACCTCTAGGAAAGATGGTTACAGAAAAAGAAATAATAAACATTACGCCTATATCTAAAGAATCTGTCTGAAGGATTCCTGCATTCTGTGCCAGAAGCAAACTTGGGAAGTCTTCCTAATCGGGCAGATAAGCTATCATCCGTGTCGATCACTAGACAAGCAGCATTTCAGCAATTAGTTGTCATCTTCCCGTCTTTGCTCGTTTCATTCCTGTATTACTAAATGGAGACATGCTAGGGCTCATTCGGGGACTCATGCTTGGGCTTTCTTCCCTTAGTGTGCCATTTAGCATGGCCAATTCTCTTAGTTGTTGCTTCTTATAAACATCCACAGATTCATCCTGATACAGGAAAAACGAGGGAGAAAAGAGTCAAAGGGCTAGATAAAAGTTGGAAGCAAATGATGGCAAATGGCAACTATATCGTTTTAACTCGTACCACAGGCTTTAACAGGTTCTCAAGGATCGACACTGCATGATCAATGCAGGCGTCAATGATGTCTTCCGGAAATTCAGCCTCCACCAGGAGATGTAGTGGCTCTTTGAGGTGCTCATACCCAGGTTTATCTTTCAATTTCTCTTCCTACAGGAGGGAAAAAAGAACAATGCAAAAAAGCAATTTAAAACTAACTTATAAGTTTTAGCTACTTGTTACCTCCACCAACACAAGTACCAGGTAAGTTTGTCAACCAAAACTCAAAAAATCCACTTCAAGAATTAAGCATTATTTTGACAAACCATTTCGGAGTTGTCATTTTCAGACAAAAACAAAGGATGTATGTGTGTGTGACAGAAAACACTTCTCTTATAGGCCCTCATGAAGCAAGTCATAGTAAATCTAAGTTTATTCAAGCTTGCTCTTACAACAAACATTGAGTGAGAAAAATAAAAGGGCCTAATACCTTGATAGAGTCCTTGACTGAGCCCTGTCCTCTGATGTAGACTCTACACTCTGTAATGGCTTCAACTCTCTTTAGGGAATTCCCACGTGGTCCCAAAATTCGACCGACAAAATTATACTGCATGGTTTTAACTTGGTCAAGATCTGTTTCAAAATTTAGGAAGAAAAAGAGCAACATGAAACACCACCCTCATAAGGTTCACATACATTTGGGAAATTCTCCACAGGAACATCCAGTCTTATGACTCTCTTCACAACAGGAGTGGTTGCAGTTCCCGGCATAACATGCCAATCCAGAGGGGAAGGTTGAAATGGCGCCATTTTCTGGATAAGTCTATTTTCCTGTAGTAAGTAAAAACATCAAGGGGTAAATCCTCCAGCAATGTCCGCGAGCAGTTATTCAAACTCCTTCAAGGTATGAAGATGGATTCAACAAATATATTATCAAAAGCTACTTACAATACCTGTAATGCGGAGTAGGAGTAACAACTCCTACAATACCTGACTAAGACTAACACCACAAAAAGTGCTAAGCTTTTTTTTCTTTCTATTTATCTAACTAGGTTATGTTTTGTGCTTTGACAAGGAAGCAACAAGTGCGAGGAAAAATGGGGGTTACATTTTCATTAAAGTAATCCACGTGGCAAGGATAGATTACATTTCTGGGAAGAGCAAGAAGTCCTTAATAACATCTGAGAATTTTATTAGATGGCATATAAGGATAAAATCACAGGTCAAAACAGTAAATTTGAATGCTGAAACTCTGAACAGAGTTGGCAATACCATCCTCTACAAAGCTACTATTATTGATAATGATGCATGAAAATTCCACCTGCTGTACTTACATTTCTTTCTAACATTTGCGAACAAGCATAGTGTTCTAAGGCTCAAGCTACATAGATTATTGAAACTACAAAATTGAGCACAATATTTCCTGAGCTTAAGAAAGTGAATCCTCCTGAATACAGAAGCATTTTATCTAGCTAAGTAATTGTCATAAGGAGTAACAGGACAATGATACAAACTTAGAATAATTCTTAAAAGTAAGCTACAAAATATGGTTTCTCAAACACATATATTTATTGAGCTACAAATACACAAATCAGAATTCACATAGAATCTTGAGGAAGTTAACTCTTGTGATTCAAGACATAAACTTGCACATGGGTATAATTATGTAGGATTATCCACATTTAGTATTACAACTGCTCCCTTACAGGAGAAACATCAATTATAGTGCTTGGATTTCCACATTTACTGTAAAGGAGAAACGTCAATTATAATGCTCTAATAGTGTGTGTCGTGGATCTGGTTTCCAAGGAAGCACATAAGGTAATTCACTTCCAATTGATATCTAATATTAAAGGTATGCTAAAAGATAGAGCAACTAAAGTACTAAGAAGAATCTCTCGGCGCAGGTGAGCACCTAGGCCAGAAATGCCCAGAGGACGGCCACGCAAAGGGCAACCTAACGATCTTGGACCTGGGAAGAACATGCAGGCTTGGGAAAGAGGCAACAGTGTGAAAGGACCCATAGGAAAAGGGAATGGTAAGGTTCCACTGGAGTACCGAACCAAGGAAGCTCTGTCACTGAAGCTTGGCCTCCACGATTTGTCGAATCCATCTTCATACTAATATGCCTGTTGTGGTGGGAGGACCTAGTAGCTCGGCGAGCTCAAGAAAGATTGCTTCGCCTAGTGCAGTTCAGATTTTGCCAAGCCAGCAAAAGACCAATGAAGCTGTGGGAGTTGTTTTGTCCAAACAAGGGACAAGGACTCAAAAGCTCCTGGTTGTGATGTTCTACAATGCATGCTTTTTCAAATAGGGGGGGGGGGGGGTGTGTGTTATTGGAGAGTTCACTTATGCAGTCTTGGGATTCTTCTCTACTGGATCAATGTTCAAGCCTACTACAGGAACACTGATTCCCAAGGTGCAGAACCCAACTAAGATCACTGAGTACAGGCCAATATCATGTTGTACTATCTTATACAAACTAATCTCAAAGATACTGACCCACAGGATGCAGAAGGTGATGGATGGATTGGTGGATGCAATTTTATCCCTGGTAGAGTGGTAGTGTGATTACTGATAACATTATTATGTGCCGTGACCTCATTAAATGGTATGGGAGGAAAAAGATCTAACTAGGCGTATGCTGAAGATTGACATGAAGAAAGCTTAAGAATCCATTGAATGGACCTTCCCACAACAGGTTCTCAAGGCTTTGAGCTTTCCCACACAGCTCATAAGCTGGATTATGACCCGTGTTTCCACAGCTTCACATTTAACACTTATTAATGGCACCCCTTCCCATGCCAAGAAGGGTCTAAGGCAAGGAGACCCCTTGTCCGCATTCCTTTTTGTATTACCCATGGAATACTTGAATAGACGGCTGAAAACCTTGAAGAAGCAACCTGATTTTAATTTTCATCCCAAGTGTGAGAAATTGTGCATACCTTGGGTTTGCAGATGACTTGTTGCTTTTTTGCAGGGGTGACCTTAAATCTGTCTCTATGTGACTGTATTACTGCCTTCTCTAGTGCTTCTGGTCTTGCGAACTGAGAAGAGCTTCATTTATTTTGGAGGTGTAAATGTGGCTGACCAAGCAGCTATACTACAGCTTCTGGGATTTACAAAAGGTGCTCTTCCTTTCAAGTACCAAGGTATACCCCTCACGGCCTCACCTAAAAGAAAACCTCAGTGACTCAGTACAAGCCCCTTATAGATAAGATGATGGACAAGACTAAGCCTTGGGCCTCTAGATTCCTATCCTATGCTGGTAGGGTACAATTAATCAAATCTGTCTTGTTCTCTGTCCAAAACTTTTGGTTACAAGTTTTTATTCTGCCCAAGAAAATGATTCACTTTGCAGAGTCCTTGTGTAAGGATTCCCATGGGCTGGGGGTGCTGAGCCCTCAAAAAGGCTTTGATAGCTTGGGAAAAGTTATGTATCCCAAAGACAGCGGGTGGTTTTGATTTTTTAGATATGATTGATTGGAATAGAGCTGCCATTTGTAAGCACTCAGTGTTTGAATAAGGACAGGTTATGGATCCAATGGTTCCATACCTACTTCATTAAAGGAGACAGTACATGGAATGTTCATGATAACCAAGCCTCGTGGATGATCAAAAAGATCCTCAATGCCAAAAGAACTATGGAAGCAGCTGGCTATGAGGAGCAGGATGTTGCTGCTATGACTAAATTCATCACAGAAACTGTCCATTATAAGCTGAGGGGGGACACTACACTATAGTGAAGGGGATGAAGTTGCTATCCAACAACCATGGGGCACCTAGATGGCTGTTTGGAGAAGACTCCTACCTAAATATAGGCCAAATGGAGTATTCTACCTGACATGCCCTACCTTCTTTGCACCAACACTGATGAGAGCCTGGACAATTTGTTCTTCAAGTGCCAGTACTCAGCTGCCGTTTGGGATAGGCTGCTCTCATGGCTGGCCAATCAAAGGGTATCTCTGGATTGGCATGAAGAAGTGATGTAGGCTGTTAGACATGCTAGTGGCAAGTCAGTGCAAGCTATCCTATACAGATTGGATTTAGCATGCTGTCTATAATTGGTACAGCATGAAATAAACATGAGGTCATTTCCGCAGAAGAGTAGAGGACCTGATGTGTTAGTAAGAATGGCTGTTCAAGCAATCCATTGAGGGGCTCTCTATTCCTTAGATTGAATAGTAGGCTGGCTATACTCAACGATTATTCATAGGCTACGTTAGATAGTTAATGCAGATCTCTTGATGTATTTAGATTATTTTGCCATCAGTGCTTGGGGGCTTGTTGTCCAACATTGTGAGACCTCTGTACTTCTTTGCTACTTTGGTAATACAATCAGTTAGTCACCAAAAAAAATAGTTAACTTCTATAAAAATGCATAATTTGAGAATCAGGAACAATCAATTTACTGAAATCAACAATGTTATACTAATAACTTTAGTTAATACTCGTTACGTGATAAGAACAAGTCTGAAAGAGTATGACCACATTAAGAACAACAGTCGTGACATAATTACATTCCAAAGTATGACCCATAACAGCCATACATACCTAAGCTAACCTCCATGAAGTATAGAAGCTTATCATACCTCAGTTTGCATTGCACTCCATGCCCCCATATTTATCTGACCTCCATTCATATGTTGACTGACTGACCTATGTGGACTCTCTTGTCCCATCCTTTCCTGATCCACGAACTGATTTGACAACAAAGCTGTTGCTCGCATGATTTCTGCAGAAGTAAGAAATCCAAAACCTTATTCAGTCACTTAATTGAATGCTTCCCTCAATTTACCTTTCACAAGATTTCAGCGAAGACTGTCAGTGGTGGATTCACCAAGCTATCCATAAGACACCATTTTAGCTTCATTTTAACCAAATTCACCTTCATCCCTTTTGAACACATAATAATGTTACCCATATTTTAAGTTTGAAAAAATAACATGCAAAGAGACCCCAAATGGATCACTTTCCCTAGAACTACCGTCCCAAGCTTCATCCACAGTTAAATGCACAAGTTAGAGAGCAAATTATTAAGCTACAGGGTCAAATTCGACATCAAACTTTGTATTGATGCAAAAAGTTCATTATTCCAGGACTATATAATGATGCCGAAGACAAGTGGAAGAAAGTGGAAATCAGACACTTGTCCAGGTCAGGCTTTGAACCAAATTCTATGATTTGTAGATTTGAATTTCTACACTTATTGATGTTGCATCCAGAAAAGCTACTTAGAGACTTCTGTTTGGTAACTTAGCATTTGGTAAATAATTATTTCCCATTCCACTTACTGATTATTTAGTTAATTAGATGATAGTGTCCGCATCTTAGTTTAGATTTTAGAATCCTCCCGATCTCAGAAGTCAACCAATAGAAGTTGCCTTATATTCCTATATTAAAACCTCTAAACAATAGGAAATAAGAAAAGTAAACAAAAATTGACGGATTCTTTGAATTCAATAGATTTGGACACTCTGATTCTCTTTGGTGAAGCTTTTCTAGCTAATTTAGTGCATAATTGTACCCGGAGATTACAAAGGACTCCCAGAACAGTATATCCTTTATTTATGTCTCAGTCTTCTCCCTCTTTGTAAAGTATTATTTGTAGCACCAATAAATCATGATTATTTGTTTTGTTTCCATACAAATCAAAAACTCCAAATTAATACAAATCAGTCCTTAGCTTCTTCTTTTTTTCCTCTTGATAAGTAAATCGTTCCTAGCCTACTAAGATTCCACCGCCCAATCATAGGCTTAAAAACCTCCGACTTGCACTTTATCACCTTCATTTTATCACAAAAAATCATGCCACTTAAAATTTTCCATTAATGACTGATTTCTGGCTATGATGCAGTCAGAATAATTGGACATCCAATAAGGCGTCATGTGTAACGGGGTAAGATTACGGACCACAAAACAAATATGTGGGAACTCTTATGTTTGCTGATATTTAAACATTCAAAAGAAAACTCAATTTTATCAGAGTAGTAGCATAAGACAGTCTGATCAAGACAATAAAATACCCTAAACTTAACAAAATAACATCTATTAATGATTCCACCATTAAAGTCAACAATTTAAGCATATCAGGAGAACTTTCTTCGCCATATATTGTTTTGAGATTATTGATTGTTGACAAAAAAAAACCCATTCCAGAAACAACAAATGTTTCCATCTTTGTCATCAAATTATTCAACTCCAAAGTACTTGAATTACATGCTCTTTACATTTGAGAGATCAGAAAGCACGAAAGAGTGCAATCTGTGCTGTTATATTATTAAAACCTTTATATACTTCTACCGTAAATCCTTCTCCATGTGGGCTATTAAGCATGTGTGTACAAAAAAGGAACATCGACTGTGATGTGTAGCAGCTGAACATGCAATTGCTGGAAGTTAAACTTATATCTAGGTGAGACTGAAGAAAGGTGTGACGGAGACTCTTACTTTTACTTTTTGGGGTTATATATATTTCTTCTTCATGCTGGTCGGTGGAGAAGTGGGGAACGGAAAAAAGAAATAATAACTCTTAAGACCCTCTACTCACTTGGAATCTTGTGTAGCAACACGTCAAATTTTCCAAGAGTGTTCTGACTATGAGAGCAAGCCTTGGCGCAACGGTAGAGTTGCTCCTCTCGTAACTTGTAGATACATGTTCAAAGGTGGAAACTGCCTCTTTGCAGAAACGGCATGGGAATATTTGCAAACAGTATAAGCCCAATCGCCACTCACCTGCACCAGCCAGAAGCACTTCGTACACAGGATAAGCCCGCCCGCGACTGGTGTTCGAACTATGCAATCTTTTACCTCTTTTATTTTACATGAACTATTCAGGCTATCGTCATCAAACATTTCAACAATTTGTTGGATAAAACATTTTAAAAGCTTTCAACAGTAGAAAGAAACTTCTGCTCCAACATAAAGATATCCAGAACTACTATAAAAAGCTCTTGTGGTTACAATTTACTACCTTGGTTTAGAAGTCTACTGCATATAGGAAGTATCTGCATGAATGGCCCCAATTTTTGCCTCTCCCCCAATAATTCTGCCAAATATCTGTCATTTCGCAAGCAGCAAAATCACATATTAATAAGGAGAGATGTATCTAGAATTGACACAGAAAGTAATGGTAATAGGGTATACTCTATTTCAATTATTTATAAAAATTGACCGCTTGAAATAGAGAGTCCTATGTAGATGCTAATCGGGCAGCAAAGATGGACTTAACTTGTGGTTAAACATACAACAATCTTACGACAAACATCACTTGACCTTGTACATGAGGTTACTGAGAAAATCAGCTTGACACCGAGAAATTTTCCTTGGTAAATGAGAACTTGAATAAACTTAAATCAAATAAAGAGTAGTTATCATCAGAATGTCCTATTCAATTGAGAAAACTCAACTACTCAACCCGATTTTCATGACACAACCAAGAAAACCTTGAGTCAACAACAAAAAGAACCTGAGTCAAGTGATCAGCCAAGCCTAGAGTCTAATAGAGTATAGGGAAAGTGGCACAGTAATATATTTGGATCCACCTGGTTAAGGCCTGATGTGTGTTGAAGGTAGTAGATGCAGGCACAACCACTGCTTTCATCTTGAAGTAAATTACAATTGTATATTCACATAAAGTTTGAACCAATTATTAAAATATTTGTGGGTTCAGTGGCACCCTGCACCCACTGCCTTAAAATCTTGGATCTTGTACCACAGAAAAGGATCCTAAAGTGTCACCACATGTAAGAACAACTAGAAACCAATATTCAACAATCATATAGACGATATTATCAAGGTTTTGTTGACTCAAGATGCCTATAGAGACAATTAACAGAAAAGACAACCAAGAAAACCAAGAAACCAACAAAACAGATCCAGACCCAACATTCCAAGAAAGCAGTAACTAACGAAAACTGATTGAAAACAAGAATATAATTACTGAAACAAGAATCAAGATTTGACCTTTCACGATCTGTAAGAGAAGATGACCTCTGAAGTGGACCATGGATTCCAGTTGGAGAGTACTGGAAGTAACTCCCATGGGGTATTCTATTCTCCAAATTCATCTAAGAAACCAATTCTACAATAAAATCTTTAGTCAAGAAACAAACTTTGATGATGTCTGTTATACATACAAAGATACAAAAGGGGGTCTTACTGTGAACAGCTGTTGATGGCAAGGCAAAAAGGGGAAGGTGGGGAAGAGAGACTTCAGTCTGCTTCCCCCCTTATTGGACCTTGAGTTGTTGTTGTGGGGGGGAGAAAGAGACTGATTAGTGGGAAAACTCCCTATAAATACTAATGGCTGCTACTCCCAAAAGGGTGTACCAGTGGAGTAGACCTTTTTTCACCATCACATATATTTGTTCTTTTTATCTTACATAAAATTTTATAATATCACAAAATCTTCAATTAATAGTAAGCATTTAATTAACGATACATTCAAACTAATTTTGAAACAAATGAATTTGACCGGAATGTTTAACTATAGCACATCCCTTTGATAATTTAATTATTTTGTGGAATACTAAACTCCAGATGTATACACAAAGTTGATATTTGTTATTTTTTTCTTCAATATTATCGTTATCATATTATTAATTCATATATTCTTCCTTTTCTTTTAAATCTGTCTTATTTTCAATGTGTCAAATAACTACTTTTGTTTCGTTCATGTTGAAGCATAAATTTTTTAACTTTGCATTCAGTTTAATTTATGTTCAGCATATGAGCACAGTCGATATTGTATGTCTTTTTGCTCGAGGAGAGAGACTCATATAAGGGATAGCATGAAAGTTTACCCCTTGAAAACCTTCTTTCTTCGGGCTAGTTGTAGTAGAAAATTACCCGCCAAAAAATTGCAATAGAAAAAATTAACGACAGACCTATTGAAACTCTTTAGACGATTGCACCAGCACATAATTTTCCTCCATTCACATAATATCTTTATCTAGACTAGAATTAAGTTTCTTTATTACTTTGAGAAGAGTATCATTGGTTTGACCAATGTGGAAAAATATAAAAAAAATTATTGATTTGAAGCGATATTTTTGAAAACCTAGTTTGCTACTGCGCGGGAATCTCAACTGATCGGTGTTGAATCCGCTAAGTTTTGCTTCCCTCTCTCCTTCACTTATTAAGTGAAAAATAGTTGTTGACATTCTATAAGCGGCTCGATCGAGTCTATGAAATTTCTTTTTTTTTAATAGTCGACCTGTAAGCTGATAATATCTCTGTATAGAGGGACATCCCTATCGAGAAGGATAGAAAACTACTACTTTCTGATGATCGAGGAGTCTTGAGACTCGTAAAGAATTATGAGTGAATGAATAACTCAAAGAGGCTTATAATAAATTGCACTGATAGCAAGGAATTCAATTCTTTAATTGAAAAAACATAATTTTATCAAATATAAATAAACATTTCTTTCATTATATATGATGTATAGATTTTTCCACAAATAGAAAAACTTCCGTGCACCAGGCTCATAAAATGAACTAGTAGAGAAAAAAAAATACACACATAAAACAGAAATTTATCTAAAATATGTTATTTCCTTTTTCTTTTTTTTTAAACTTTTGTGAATCCTGAGTTGTCTATTTCATTATTTTCTAATAATTTATGTGACAAAGAACACATAATTACGAAAAAAGAAGAAGAAGAATAAATGATAAATATAATTTTACACAATTTAAAAATTATTAATTCTTCAAACAACTAACCTTTTTTTTTGCTTAATATCACTGAATTATCTTTAATGCATCTATTAAAACGTAAATATTTTATTTATAACTATCAAAATGAATTTTGTGATGGAAATCAAACATGCAATTAAAAATAAAAGAGAAAAGGGTCTGAAAAATACTTCAATTTTGACCGAAATTGTTGTTACGATACCAAACTTTATGAGAACCTTTTACCCATGCACTATTTAATAGTGTATTTTAAATGTATATATGTGCTCACATGGACACGTTACTATTTATAATTATGCAATAGCTATCCAAAAATCAGTAGAATCACTTTTATTTCATTAATAAATACAATCCAAGATAAGATTAGTTGATAGCTTTAATAAAAATAATCATAACCGAAATGACCCATCACTCCTAGATAAGAGGTAAATTTTATGCACTTAAAAAGAAATAAGAAAAATTTATGTGCAGTATATCTTAAAATTATATTTATACAAGAAGAAAAATAATATATAATATTGTTGATATGTTGAATCATATTTGTCTACGGTGTTCGATAATTCTAAATGTGGTAATCATGTATGTTTGACACATGCTTTTCACTTAGTCTCCCAATAATTAAAAAATGATTTTTCAATGACATAAAAACGATAATCCAGCTAAATGAACTACTTCCATATACATGCATATATACTAAAATTATTATTAAAACCCCAAATAACTTGGTTTGTTTATCGAAAGTAAGAAATTTGAGTTGATTGTACAAATATGTCCATGCTTTGTAATTGTACAAATCGTGTTTGTTTTATTTGTAGTTACAATGCATCAAAATTTTATTGCTTTGTAATTTTCTTTCAATGTTTTTCTACCACTAACATTTTTTTATTTTATTTTTCATTATTGCATTTACACTTTTATATATTATTACTATATAAGAAGAGTGAATAAATTATTATTATTACTATATAAGAAGAGTGAATAAAATTCACTCTTCTTTTGACACATGGCACCAAAAAAAAGGAGAGGGTTGAACATAAGTGTCAAGGTGAGGGTATTTTGGGTATTTCAAAATACCCTCACATTCACACTTATCTACTAAAAA